>PVIY010028917.1:0-32586 GCA_004026745.1 Myrmecophaga tridactyla | reverse complement strand
ATAGAGTTGAGAGGCTACTTTGGAGGTTGCCCTTATGCAAGCTTCAGGTAGACCTTGCTACCTATCATAACCTGCCAACCCCCAACCAGGACCATTCCAGCCAGTCCTAAAGAACACCTAGGGCAGTTTATAAGATTCCACAAGGGTTCCAGGCACTAGAGTAACTTGCCAAAAACCTACAACCTCCAGATGGGTCCCTGGTCCAGTTAAGTCCTGACACCTAGTCCAGCCTCTCTAGAACATCAGATAGTTCCATCTCCTTACAGTGACAGACCCTTCTAATATCAAAAATTTAGAGTTGCCATAGCCCAAACAATCCCAATGAGAGGTATGGAAAGATCAAAGGTGATGGTGGAATTATACATAGAGATAAAACTTTACAAATGAATATGAATGCTAAATCATCAAATTGATATCTCTTTTAGTGTCCAGTATTTTAGAGCAGCTAGAAGTAAAAACCTAAAATTGTGAAATTGTAACCCATGTCAAAGTCTGAAATCTGTTCCACAAGTAATTGTGGTGCTGCGCTTTCAAATTCATAACTTTTTTTTTGTAAATATGTTATTGTTCACAAAAAAAGAAGGAAAAAAAGTTGATTTTGATGATAAAGTATTTAAGCCCTATAGCCTCCTGTATTCTGGAGCAGCAAGAAGGAAAAATATGAGAGGATCATATGGTAGCCCATAACAAACTCTGGGATCTATCCTGCAGCCAGTTTTTGAAGAGTGCTTTGAAACCTATTGCTTTTTATTTCTTTGCTTTGTATATTTGTTATACTACACAAAAAAAAAAAAAACACACAATGGACAAATGCTAAATCCAAAAAATAGAGTTAATAAATTCTATTCAATAGATTCTATTCAATAAATTCAGGGGGAAAAAAAAGGGATATCTATATAATGCATAAGAATAACCTCCAGGATTACCTCTTAACTCTGATATCTCTCAGCCACTGACACTTCTTTTTTGTTTTGTTTTTGTTTTTGTTTTTGTTTTTATTTTGGCTTAAACAACAGGAGTTTTTTGGCTCACAGTTTGGAGGGTAGATTCCCAAAACCAAGGGATCAGCAGGCCTTCTCTGAAGGCTGCAGGGACCTCGTTATGGCTTGCAAGCGAACAATCTTGGCTTCCATCATGAGGTGATCTATGTCTCCTCATGTGGCTTGTAGAGGCCACAAAGGCCAAATTTCCTTTGCTTATAAGACTCTGTTCTAGTTTCCAAGCTGCTGGAATGTGACACTTTGTCTCATTTCTCTTTTTCCCCTTTTGGTCAGGAAAGCTTTCTCCATTCCGTGATGTCATATCCAGGCTCATCCCAGGTTTTTTGTCCCGCATTCCCAGGGAGATTTATGCCCCTGGGAATCATGTCCCACATAGTGGGGGAGGGCAGTGAGTTCACTTGTGTGGGCTTAGAGAGAGAGAGACCACATCTGAACAACAGAAGAGGTGCTCTGGGGGTGACTGGTAGGCCTAATTTTAAGTACGCTTAGCCTATTCTTTGCAGAAATAAGTTTCATAGGGGCAAACCCCAAGATTGAGGGCTCAGCCTATTTATTTGGTCGCAAGAAATTATCAAATAATCGTACCTGAAATTATCCAAATGGGAAAATTTAATATTTCCTCCTTTCTCCCCAGTCCCCCAAGGGGTCCTTGCAAATACTTCTTAATTTACTGCCCAAATTACTCTGGGATATATTAAGGCATCAACTTAACCTGGAAAAACCATCAAAATCTCACACCCTAATTCAAGATTCCATGTACTTATGGTGTTCAACTAAACTATTAAATTAGGAAATACACTACCCATACTATAAATTTTTCACCAAATAAAATCTCTTCCTTTAGTCTCAGAAGTTGAAGTTTTAAAATATAGACAATATAATCCTTTACCCTATATTCTGATAAACCTTAATTCTATCCAGATCAGTTTCATTTGTATCTCTACTTGATGTCTGCTCATTTAAACAGTTCCTGTATGAAGTACTGCTGACTTTCATAGCTTCAGAGCTCTAACTCTGAGTCTCAGGTGTCAAATATCCAAAGTTTCTGGGAAAGACCATGTTATATACAAACAGCTCAGTATCTCAAAATTTAGAATTTGCAGTTACACCTCCTGAGTATGACTGCTGTAAGAGCTTATAATCTAGGACTCTTTACAATAAGCCCCACCCTGATAACCCTTGCTCTTGACTTTAGTTCACCAAATTTTTATATTACAGTCAGTCCATATGATTGAGACATGACAATATTTGTCTTTTGTTCCTGACATTTCATTCAACATATAGCTCTTAAGATTCATTCATCTAGTTGCATGCCTTACAACTTCATTTCTTCCTGTAGCTGCTCGGTTGTCCATTTTATATATACACCGCAGTTACCCTTCCATTCCGTAGATGTTGTACACTTAGGCCACCTCCATTCATTGTGGATCATGATCACTGCCACCAGAAACACCATTGTGCAAACGTCCATTCATTTCCCCACACTTGGTTCCTCCAGGTATGTATTGAGAACAGGGGTTTCAGGATCATATGGCAAACCCACCCCTTAGTCTCCTATGGAACCACCACAATGCCCTCCGAGGGGTTCCACCTTTCATTCCCCTACTGACAGTGAATAGGTACATCCGATATAAAACATCTTATAACCATCAAGTCTATTCACAGGATTTTCCTAACCAGAATTTGGCCTATGCTAATTTTGATGTGATGTTCAACTGAAATGCTTAAAGCAGAAATGTTCTTGGGACCTCTCTAAACACTGCCTTGTAAGAAAACTTTTTTCCAATATGTTATGATTTTACAGTCTTTACTAAAAGTCTAAAATAAAGCCAGGTAATACAATATGCCATATTCTTCAGTAGTCCTTCATGTTTATACCACTGTAATTCCATCAGTCTTGAAAGTGTACATGAGCTACAAAAAGAAAAGGAGAGGTAGTTATAAGAGTTCGATTTTTTTTTCTTCACAGAGATAATTTCCAGTTTTCGGTCTCCAGGCTTGAATTATTTAGTGATTTGGTAATAGATCATTGGATTACCATGGCTATTCCAAAATTTCCTGTTAATATTTTTGGCGAATTCAATTGAGGTATAGAATACAAAATAGTTGCCAAAGTATAAGATTCAATGTTTTGAAGTGTTAAGTCAATTGTTATTGTGGGACTTATCAGGTTTGCAACTTTTTTCATAAAACTCATTTTTTAAACCTTGGAGACCTTACTAGCTTTAATGTTATTGACACTGTTAGGCTTTAACATATTCTAAACCATGATATCCATTTTCCCTCTGAAATGTATAAACGAGTGCTTACTTGAAAATTCTGCATATTTTCCTACAGGTAAATGGTATCACAAGGGAAATTGAAGTTGAAACATTTTTTAACTCAGCAGTCAGAGTTCTTGCCTGCCATGCCAGAGACCTGGGTTTGATTCCCAGTGCCTGCCCATGCAAAACATAAAAATAAATAAATAATTAATTGATTTTTTTTAAAGTTTTTTTTTTAACTCAAAATCATCACACTGTTCCCTTATAGGGATTTGTGGTGTTAATGGAAGACTTGTGGGCAATTGATTTAAAGCTGTCAGGTTTCAAGTATCTTCTCATAGAAGTTAGCAGGTGGCATCTGTTCTGGTGGTTTGTTCATGCTGTTGGTGTACACGTGTTGGGAAAAATCAGAAACATTGTTGCCATACTGCCAAGAAGCAAGTGTTATTTTGGGCACACACCTAGTAACCAAACCATGCGTTCCCCATTATATTGCTACACATTTCCTGCATTTATTATTTATTAGTGCTGCCAACTAAATGGTAGGACCTTTTGGGAAAAAAAAAACACATTTTGAATTTATATATTAGATATATTACCTGTAGAAAATTCTGCCTTTTATTGACTATCACTCACCTTGTTCTGAAATTTATTTAAAGCAAAAGAAAGCTTGCATCAATACAGCTTTTCCAGTCCATTCCTAATTAAGTAAAACCATCTTTCAGTAGTCCTATGTACTGGGTCTTAAATTTCAGTAAATAGGGGGCACAGAAGTTTGTCAAACTCTTTTTAATGGTAATTATGAGTAGAAGTCAACTTTTCTAGCTTTCTCAACTCCAGAACTGCTCTAATGAAGCCAATATGTAACTGCATAATTCCAGCTTGAAAAGCCTTATCAGGCTGTTGCAAACAGGAGTCATTTGTGAATTGATGATGATAATTTGTTTTAATTCTCCATTTCACTTTGTGTTTCTGGCACAACTGAAAGTCCCAAATTCTAAAAGTTAAACTTGAACATGGACATATAAAAAATTACAAATACAAAAAAATAATAAAGAAAAAAGTAAACAAAAATTTTAAAAAATGTAAATGCTTTTGGTGAGTCCTATTATGTTAATATTGAAGTGCCTCTAGTTTTTAATGTAATATTCATCTCTAACTTTTCAGCAAATGTCTATGATTTCAAACTATGATGCTAAGCATTTGTGTTGGCTTCTACCTAGATGTCTGTTCTTAAACTCAGCTATTCACTCAATCATCACCTTTATGTGACAGTATCTAATTTAGTAATTGGGAAGAGAAAAAAAAAAGAACACTTACCATGTGCATTTTACTTGTAGAATATTATATTCATTTTACAGATAGTAGTAAACAGTAACTTAGTTTTTTTTAATTTTATTACTATATGTATGTGTCAACAACTTCTTTGATCCTAATAACAAGTCTATGGGGTAGGTACCATTAGTATCCACAGTTTAGATAAGGACACCAGCTCAGAGAGATATAAATGCCCAAGATGACAGCTAAAGCCATGACTCAAAATCAAGTGGGGCCTTTGTAGAGCTGTGTTCTATGGTGTCTTGGAACAAAGTTTTGCTTGTTGCGTATAAAATCTACCAACTCTTGAAAGTTGTGAGAAGGTTCAGTATCTGAACAAGATTTGAAAAAAGAACTGATGCAAAAATTAAATAGGTGAGAATACAAGTCAAAATATCTATTGATTAATAGAGCCTTTATGAAGTTCCTTGTTATATACAGAACAGATATTTCTGAAAACAGAGCTGACTAATAATTTGATAGAACTTGAATTTGCTTGCATTATAAATCAAACTTCAATAGACAAAGTAGCCAAGTGGACTGAGGATTGAGATGACAAATGGTACCAATGATTGGTCAAGAGGAAAGAGCACATAGAGAATTAGTAATACTAGTAGTGTCCAAGTTCATCATAGGCTTTCCCTTTTCTCTTTCTTAGTTGTCAAATATTTGCTGATTTAGCATAGTGTAGAGTGTTAATGGTCCTTATTACCAAATTTCTCCATATACTCTCTGGACTCTTACATTTTAATGGAGACAGTAACATTGTGAAGATCTTAGAGGAACACAACAATATCCCTGCATTTTAGATGGGGCCTATGGCATCAGCTCATCGACTGGGTAAGTGGTTATAGTAAGAGAAACCCTAGTTATAGTAAGACAAGGCTCATGCAATTCCTGTTTTAAAATGCGTATACTTTATTCATTGCAGAAATTAGTGTAATAGCATTAGGCCATCTTCCAAGTTCCTTTGTTCTTTCACATATAATTTTTTTTTTTCTTTTTGCATGGGCAGGCACCAGGCAGCGAGAACTCTGCCTGCTGAGCCACAGTGGCCCACCCTCACATATAATTTTAAGCAACATAAAGATCGAAATGAAATCAGATTTAGGAGCCTTCTTCACCACATATGGCAGGACTAATTGCAGAGATCAAGGAACTGAGAGGCAGAAGGCTGGAGCCTAGCAGCAGAGGCGCAGGGCCACGGAGCCCACAGGAGTGCATGGCCAGGAACACAGAACTAGGAAGTAAGCCAGGCTGCATTCCTTGGGTGCACTACCCTCACCAGTGCAGCCCTGTAACCCACGACTGACCTTACACCCCACTCACCTCAACCCTATCACCCGCTCCCATTCCTTGTTTTCTGGGTCTGCCTACCCTACCAGCCCCCAGTGTAACACCTGCCCCACACCCCCACCCCAAGTGCAGCTCAACCCACCTCTCCTGAACACCTTCTGAGCACTGCCTTCCCCTCCTTGTTCCCTACAGGCTGTTTGTTTGTGTCAGTGCATAAAGATTGTGGCCACTAAACTCCATACCTAAGCTACCCCCGCCACCCACCCATAGTGTCACACATATCACCCCACCCTCCCTGAGCTCAACACATCCATTTATGGCACTCCCAGGCCCACGTGTGCACACAGGCCCCCAATCATGTCATTCAGCTCTGGGAACCGCACTTTACAGCAGTCCTAGAACTGCACATGCACACAGCCCACAGTCTCACTTCCCAGCTCTGAGAAAGTGCCGACATGCACAGCCAGGTCACATCTACCCCCAATCCATGAAGGCATAATGGCAACCTGTGGCCACAGCTCTATGCATGTGCTCAAAAGGCCCCATGCCTTAGACCAGCTCACACAGGGTTATGCCCTACAGACTGGTGCACCCATGCAGCTACATCCTCCTTGGCCGCTGGGTGCCCATGTTCACAAACATTAACATAACATTCCCAAACTGTGCCCATACCTACCCTGAAACAAATCACCATACTGAATGCCCCACCATGTGCCCTGCTCCCTGCTGTACAACCATCCTGCAAACACAAGGTCTTAGACCACTGAAAGAAATCAACTCCCAAAGTAAATCAATCAAGATCTTTACATGCCATGAAGATAGCAGAAGATCACTAAGCATATCACAATGCAGACAGATATAGCCCTGCCTAATGACCAAATTAAAACACCAGAGGATACACAGACATTGGGACAACTAATCAAAGATGCTCATACAACTCTACTTAATAAAATAAGTGGGATAACAAATGACATAAAGGAGCTCAAGAAGACAATAGAAGAGCACAAAGAGGAACTTGAAAGAATAAATAGAAAAATAGTGGAAATCACAGAGATTAAAGACTCTGTTGACCAAATAAAAAACATACTAGAGGCACACAATACCAGATTGGAAGAGACAGAAGAAAGAATAAGTGATATAGAGGACAAGAAACTGACTTCAAAGACTCAAAATAGCAAATGGCAAAACAGATGGAAAAAATTCAGTGGGAACTCAGGGAAATGATAGACAAAAGAAAGCACACAAATATAAGAATCACTGGTGTCCCAGAAGGAGAAGAGAGGAGTAAAGGGCTGGGAATGGTAGTTGAGGATATAATGGGGGGAAACTTCCCAAGCCCCATAAAGGATATAAATATACAAGTCAAAGAAACCCAAAGAACTCCAAACAGAATAAATCCAAATAGGCCTTCCCTGAGGCACATACTAATCAGTCTGTCAAATGTTGAAGAGAAGAAGAAAATCTTCAAAGTTGCAAGAGAAAAACAATCTACTACATACAAGGGAAATCAAATAAGACTGACATCAGACAACTCAACTAACAACCTGGAGGTGAGAAGACAGTGGTAAGATATATTCAAGATCCTGAAAGAGAAAGACTTCCTCCAAGAATTCTGCATCCAGCCAAAATGTCTTTCAAAATTGAGGGAGAGATCAAAGTTTTCACAAAGAACTCCTGAAATAATTTGTCAACAAGAGACCAATTATACAAGATATACTAAAATGCATTCTGCCAGCTGAGAAAAAAACAGGAGAGGGAGGTCTGGAGGAGGTTAACAGAAGTGAAGAGTACCACTAAGGGTAATTTAAATAATACAAAGAGAAAGAGAGAAAAGAATATAGATCTAAAAAATAAAATAAAAAAGATGAGATGGTGGAACCAAGAAATGCTTTTTCAGTAATAACTTTGAATGTTAATATACTAAACTTACCAATTAAAAGATACAGACTAGCAGAATGGATTAAGAAACACAATCCAGGATTCTGGGCCAAGATTTCAGTTTAGTAAGGTATGGGATTTAGTTATCCTACAGAGCAGCTAATAAATAGCCAGGAACAGTACAGAACAAACTGCTGGGGCCACATCAGGGGCCACATACACAGCATACCCCAGTCTGGACCAGCTGGACCAACTGCGAGCACCCAGAACTGTGAGTTCCCCAAGACATGGCAGCCGGCGCCCCTCCCCCACAGGCTGCTTCCCAGAGGGGAAAGGAAAGAGACTTTACCAGCAGCAGGGGCTGATTGCAACAAAACTCCAATTGTGGAATTAATTAACAAATTCTGACTATTAAAAATAGGTCCCCAGCTTAGCTGAACCTTGAATAAAAGTGGAGATTGCTGGTTTTTGCCGCGGTGGAGAGGGGACAGGGATGACGGAAAAGAAAAAAAAAAAAAACAGAGTTTTTTTCAGATTTGAAAAGCTCTGGGCCCTGAAGGAAAGGACGAGGCACAGAGGGCCTGGAGATACACAGAGCAATGTACCAACTTAAGCTTTTGATTGGCAAACCTGAGGAATGGGGGTCCTGCTCTTAAAAGGATTCTTCTCTTTCGTTTTGGTGGCTGTGTTTCTATGGCTTGACTGCTCTTTGGATATAGCTGCAAGGCTTTTCAGGCTCCACTGCCCCAGGCATAGGTGGAATTAAGCTTGTTTGAGCATTTGTCTGGAGCCTGTGCCTTCCCCAGGAGAGGAGTGGGGCCCAGCTCAGGTAGAATCCCTCCCTCAAGATTTCAGACCCCAGGGTCTGGAAAAGTGAGGCGATTAAAACAAGAGTACAACCTCTTCTCTGTCTCCACCATCCCCCCAGCAGGGAGAGTCTGCTGAAGTTAAAGTTACCGCATCACTTTATGCTGGTGGGACCTGCAGGCAGACAAGTGCCACATACTGGTCAGGATAGGAAAAACGGAGAGCCCAGAGGCTTCACAGGAAAGCCTTTCAATCTGCTGGGTCTCACCCTGAGGGAAAACTGACACAAGTGACTCTTTTCCCCTCACAGAGGCCAGTTTGGTCTAGGAAAATCTGAATGGGGTCTATAATACTCAAGTAGACCCTCCTAAGGAGGGAAAAAAAAGGCACCATACAGGCAGGGCAAGAAACAAGAATACAAGAACTGAAAAATTCTGATCTGTTAAACAAAACCTAAGCTAGAAGTCCTGAATAAGCTGAACTGAATGTCAAAGAGCAGATAGACAACAAAGTTATCCAGCAAGAAAATCCTAGGTAAAAAAAGTGACAACAATCTCCAGAATAAGCTAATGAAGGTAATTAAATGCCTAGATACCAGCAAAAAATAACAAATCACACTAGAAAAATTGAAGATATGGTACAGTCAAAGGAACAAACCAACAATTCAAATGAAATAGAGGAGTTGAAACAATTAATTCACAATGTTTGAACAGACATGGAAAACCTCATCAAAAATCAAATCAATGAATTGAGGGAGAATATAAAGAAGGCAAGGAATGAACAAAGAGAAGAAAATGAAAGTCTGAAAAAACAAATCACAGAATGTATGGGAATGAAAGACACAGGAGAAGAGATGAAAAAAAACTGGAAACCCACAATGTCAGATTTCAAGAGGCAGAAGATGGGATTAGTGAACTGGAGGATGGAACATCTGAAATCTGACAAGCAAAAGAAAATATAGGGAAAAGAATTGAAAAATATGAGCAGGGACTCAGGAAATTGAGTAACATCATGAAGTGCATCAATATACTTGTTGTGGGTGTCCCAGAGAGAGAAGAGAAGGGAAAAGGAGGAGAAAAACTAATAGAGGAAACTATCACTGAAAATTTCCCAACTCTTATGAAAGACTTAAAATTACAGATCCAAGAAGTGCAAACAGATTGATCCAAATAGACATACTCCAAAGACACCCACTAATTAGAATGTCAGATGTCAAAGAGAAAGAGAGAATCTTGAAAGCAGCAAGACAAAAGCAATCCATCACATACAAGGGAAGCCCAATAAGACTATGTATAGATTTCTCAGCAGAAACCAAAGAGGTGAGAAGAAAGTGGGATGATATATTTAAATTGCTAAAAGAGAAAAACTGCCAACCAAGAATTCTATATCCAGCAAAACTGTCCTTCAAAAATGAGGGAGAAATTAAAATATTTTCAGACAAAAAAAAATCACTGAGAGAAATTGTGATCAAGAGAGTGGCTCTACAAGAAATACTAAAGGGAGCACTAGAGACAAATACTAAAAGACAGGAGAGGGAGCAGTGTGGAGAACAGTGTAGAAATGAAGACTATCAGTAAAAATAAAAAGAGAAAAATTAGATATGACATATGAAATCCAAAAGGCAAAATGTAGAAGAAAATACTGTCCATACAGTAATAACACTAAATATTAATGGATTAAACTCTCCAAAAAGACATAGACTGTCTGAATGGATTAAAAAACAGGACCTATCTGTATGCTGCTTACAGGAAATGCATCTTAGACCCAAGGATAAATATAGGTTGAAAGTGAAAGGTTGGGAAAAGATATTTCATGCAAATAACAATCAGAAAAGAGCAGGAGTAGCTATACTAATATACCACAAATTAGACTTCAAATGTAAAACAGTTAAAAGAGACAAAGAAGGACACTATGTATTAATAAAAGGAACAATTCAACAAGAAGACATAACAATCATAAATACTTACGCACTGAGCCAGAATGCTCCAAAATACAGGAAGCAAACACTGAAAACACTGAAAAGAGAAACACATCTATCATAATAGTGGGAGACTTTGATTCTCCACTCTCCTCAATGGACAGAACATCTAGACAGAGGATCAATAAAGAAACAGAGAATTTGAATAACAAAATGAATGAGCTAGACTTAACAGACATTTATAGAACATTGCACCCCACAACAGCAGGATATGTCTTTTTCCAAAGTGCTCATGGATCATTCTCAAGGATAGACTAGGTCACATATACTAGATCACAAAGCAAGTCTCAATAAATTTTAAAAGATTGAAATCATACAAAATACTTTCTCAGATCATAAAGGAATGAAGTTGGAAATCAATAATAGGTAGAGTGCCAGAAAATTCACAAGCATATGGAGGTTCAACAACACACTTTTAAACAACCAGTGGGTCAAGGAAGAAATTACAAGAGAAATCAGTAAATATCTCGAAGCAAATGAAAATGAAAACACAAAATATCAAAATTTATGGGGTGCAGCAAAGGCAGTGCTAAGAGGGAAGTTTATTGCCCTAAATGCCTATATTAAAAAAGAAGAAAGAACAAAAATCGAGGAATTAATTTTCCACTTGGAAGAACTAGAGAAAGAACAGCAAACTAACCCCAAAGCAAGCAAAAGGAAAGAAATAATGAAGATTAGAGCAGAAATAAATGAAATTGAGAATATGAAAACAATTGAGAAAATTAACAAAACCAGAAGTTGGTTCTAGGAGAAAGTCAATAAGATTGATGGACCCTTAGTGAGATTGACAAAAAGAAGAAGAGAGAGGATGCAAATAAATAAAATCAGAAATGGAAGAAGAGACATAACCACTGACCCCACAGAATTAAGGAAGTAATGAGGGGGTACTATGAACAACTTTATGCTAATAAACTCGACAATGTAGATGAAATGAACAGCTTCCTAGAAAGGCATAAACAACCAACATTGACTCAAGAAGAAATAGATGACCTCAACAAACTAATCACAAATAAAGAAATTGAATCAGTCATTAAGAAGCTCCCCAAAAAGAAAATTCCAGGACCAGATGGCTCCACATGTGAATTCTACCAAACATTCCAGGAAGAATTAGTACCAATCCTGCTCAAACTTTCCAAAAAACTTGAAGAGGGGGGAAAGCTACCTAACTCATTCTATGAAGCCAACTTCACCCTCATACCAAAGCCAGACAAAGATATTACAAAAAAAGAAAACTACAGACTATCTCTCTAATGAATATACATGCAAAAATCCTCAACAAAATTCTTGCAAATCGAATACAGCATCATATTAAAAGAATTATACATCATGAACAAATAGGATTCATCCCAGGTATGCAAGGACAGTTCAACATAAGAAAATCAATTAATGCAACACATCATATCAACCAATCACAGCAGAAAAACCACATGATCATCTTGATTGATGCAGAAAAGGTATTTGACAAAATTCAACATCCTTTCCTGTGCAGACACTTCACAGGATAGGATTAGAAGGGACTTTCCTCAACATGAGAAAGGAAATATATGAAAAACCCACAGCTAACATCATCCTCAATGGGGAAAAACTGAAAACTTTCCCCCTAAGGTCAGGAACAAGACAAGGATGTCCACTGTCACCATTGTTATTCAACATTGTGTTGGAAGTTCTAGCCAGAGCAATTAGACAAGAAAAAGAAATACAAGGCATCAAAATTGGAAAGGAAGAAGTAAAACTCTCACTGTTTGCAGATGTTATGATACTATACGTCGGAAACCCCAAAAAATCCACAGCAAAACTACTAGAACTAATAAATGAGTACAGCAAAGTGGCAGGTTACAAGATCAGCACTCAAAAATCAGTAGTGTTTCTATACACTAATAATGAGAAATCTGAGGGAGGAAGTCAAGAAAAAAATTCCATTTGCAATGGCAACCAAAAGAATACAATATTTAGGAATAAATTTAACTAAAGAGACTAAAGACCTATACAGAGAAACTAAAAGAAATTGTTAAAAGAAATCACAGAAGACCTAAATAAATGGAAGGGCATATGTCATAGTTGGGGCCATGCATCAATTTGGCCAAGTTGTGGTACTTGTTTATCTGATTGGGCAAGTGCTGGCCTGTCTGTTGCAATGAGGACATTTCATAGGATTAGATCATGATCAAATCAGCTGCATCCACAGCTGATTCCATTAGTAATCAGCCAAAGGGGAGTGTCTTCTACAATGAGTGATGCTTAATCTAATCACGGGAAGCCTTTTAAGGAGGACTCAGAGGAGACAGGTCTCATTCCTGCTTTGGCTGGTGAGCCTCTCCTGTGGAGTTCATCCAGACCATCCATTGGAGCCATCGGTTTTACAGCCTGCCCTGTGGATTTTGGACTCTGCGTTCCTGCGGTCAAGTGAGACACTTTTATAAATTTTATATTTGCAAGTGTTCCCTGTTGATTCTGTTTCTCTAGAGAACCCTAGCTAATACAGCATATCATGTTCATGGATTGGAAGACTATAGTGAAGATGTCAATTCTACCTAAATTGATATACAAATTCAATGCAATACCAATTAAAATCCCAAAAGCTTACTTTTCAGAAATAGAAAAATGAATAACCAAATTTATCTGGAAGGGCAAGGTGCCCCAAAGAGTTAAAAGTATCCTGAGAGAGAAAAATGAAGTCGGAGGTTTCATGGTACCTGACTTTAAGGCATATTATGAAGCCACAGTGGTCAAAACAGCATGGTACTGGCATAAAGATAGATATACTGACCAACGGAATCAAATAGAGTGTTCTGGTATATACGCTCTCATCTATGGACAATTGATCTTTGATAAGGCAGTCAAGCCAACTCACCTGGGACAGAGCAGTCTCTTCAATCAATGATGCCTAGAGAACTGGATATCCACATGCAAAAGAATGAAAGAGGATCCATATCTCACACCCTGTACAAAAATTAACTCCAAATGGATCAAAGACTTAAACATTAGATCTAAGACCATAAAGTTATTAGAAGAAAATGCAAGGAAATATCTTATAAATCTTATAATAGGAGGTGGTTTCCTAGACCTTATACACAAAGCATGAGCATTGAAGAAAGAAAGAAAGAAATGGGAACTCCTCAAAATTAAACACTTTTGTGCATCAAAGAACTTTGTCAAGAAAGTAAAAAGACAGCCTACACAATGGAATACAATTTTTGGAAACGATATATCAGATAAAGGTCTAGTATCCAGAATATATAAAGAGATTGTTCAACACAACAACAAAAAGACAGACAACCCAATTACAAAATGGGCAAAAGACTTGAACAGACACTTCCCAGAAGAGGTAATACAAATGGCCAAAATGCACATGAAAAGATGCTCAACTTCCCTGGCTATTAAGGAAATGCAAATCAAAATCACAATGAGATATCATCTCACACTCACCATAATGTCCATTATCAATAAAACAGAAAACAAGAAGTGCTGGAGAGGCTGTGAAAAAAGAGGTACATGTATCCACTGTTGGTGGGAATGTCAAATGGTACAACTGCTGTAGAAGGCAGTTTGGTGGTTCCTCAAGAAGCTAAGTATAGAATTGCCATATAACCCAACAATACCATTGCTAGGTATCTACTCAGAGGACATGAGGGCAAAGACACAAACAGACATTTGTACACCAATGTTTATAGCAGCATTATTTACAATTGTGAAGAGATGGAAACAACCAAAATGTCCATCCACAGAGGAGTGGCTAAACAACTGTGGTATATACATATGATGGAATATTATGCAGCCATAAGACATAATAAAGTCATGAAGTATGTAACAACATGGATGGACCTTAAGGACATTATGCTGAGTGAGATTAGCCAAAAACAAAAGGACAAATACTGTATGGTCTCACTGATATGAACTAACATTAATGAATGAACTTGATAATTTCAGTTAAGAACAGAGGTCATCAGGAGATAGAAATAGGGTAGATATTGGGTAATTGGAATGAAGGGATACAGATTGTACAACGGGACTGATTGTAAAAATTCAGAAATGGATAGCACAATACTACCTAACTGTAATGCAATTATGTTAGAACACTGAATGAAGCTAAATGTGAGAATGATAGAGGGAGGAGGCTTGGGGGCACAAATGAAATCAGAAGGAAAGATATACAATAAAGACTGAGATGGTATAATCTAGGAATGCCTAGAGTGTATAATGATGCTGACTAAATGTACAAATTTAAAAACGTTTGCATGAGGAAGAACAAAGGAATGTCAATAATGCAGGGTGCTGAAAATAGATGGTAATTAATATTTTAAAACTTTAACTTACATGTGAGACTAAAGCAAAAAATATTTGGTACAAAGTTTTTATTTTGACTAGTGCATTTCCTAATATAACTCATGTGGACAGCTTAATCGAACACCATATGTACATGGAACTTTGAGTAGGGCATGAGATTTTGTAGGTTTGTCCAAAGTGATGCCTTGATAAATCCTAGAAGGATTTGAACAGTGAATAAAAAAGTGTATGTAAAGTCCCCTTGGGGAATGGTGAGAAAGAGGGGAAATTCAGCTTCCCCAAGTGGGGAATTCTTGATATTCTCACAGTCAGTGGGGACAGCCAAAGCAATAGACCAAGCCTCCAATCTTGGGGTTTGTTCATATGAAACTTAATCCTGCAAAGGATAACCTAAGTCTTCTTAAAACTAAGCCTAAGAGTCACCCCCAAGAGAACCTCTTCTGTTGCTCAGATGTGGCCTCTCTCTCTTGGCCGACACAGCAAGCAAACTCACTGCACTCCCCCTCTCTATGTGGGACATGACTCCCAGGGGTGTGGACCTTCCTGGCAACATGGGACAGAAATCCTAGAATGAGGTGGAACTCAGCATCAAGGGATTGAGAAAATCTTCTCAACCAAAAGGGGGAAGAACAAAATAAGACAAAATAAAATGTCAATGGCTGAGAGATTCCAAACAGAGTTGAGAGGTTATCCTGGAGGTTATTCTTATGCATTAAATAGATATCACTTGTTTAGTTAAGGTGTAATGGAGAAGCTGAAGGGAACTGCTTGAAAATGTGGAACTGTGCTCTGGTGGCCATGTTTCTTGAACATAATTGTATGATGATATGGCTGTCACAGTGTGACTGTGTGATTGTGAGAGCCTTGTGTCTGCTGCTCCTTTTGTCTACCTACTGATGGACAAGTAAAACATATGGATTAAAAATAAACATATAATAGGGGAAACAAATGTTAAAATAAATTTAGTAGATTGAAATGCTGGTGATCAGTGAAAGGGAGGGGTAAGGGGTATGGTATGTATGAATTTTTTTCAGTTTTCTTTTTATTGCTTTTTCTGAATTGAGGCAAATATTCTAAGAAATGATCATGATGATGAACATACAACTATCTGATAAAAAAAGAATGTTCATATTGTATATTGGTTGGTTTTATTAGTAAAATTTTTTTAAAGAAAGAAGCACAATCCACATATGTGCTGCTTACAAGAGATTCATCTTAGACACAAGGATACAAATAGATTGAAAGTGAAAGGATGATAATTATTTTCCATACAAGTTGTAACCAATAGAAAGCCAGAGTAGCTATACTCATATTGGACAAAATAGACTTTAAATGTAAAAACATCATAAGAGACAAAGGACACTATATACTAATTAAAGGGTCAATTCACCAAGAACATATAACAATCATAAATGTTTATGTTCCCAATCAAGGAGCTCCAAAGTACATGAGACAGACATTGACAAAACTAAAGGGAGTAATAGATGTTTCAACAATCATAGTAGGAGACTTCAATACTCCACTCTCCTCTATAGATAGAACAACCAGACAGAATATCATCAAGGAAATAGAGAAGTTAAATAACTTGATAAATGAATTAAATCTAACAGACATATATAGGTCATTGCACCCCAAAGAATAAGGCTATACATTCTTTTGTAGTGCTCATGGAACATTCATCCAGGATAGATCATATGCTGTGGCACAAAATAGGTCTTTATAAATGTAAAAATATTGAAATTATTCAAAACACTTTCTCTGATCACAATGGGATGAAGCTGGATCTCAATAACCACCAAAGAATGAGAACATTCACAAATATATGGAGATCAAATAACACACTCTTAAACAACCAGTGGGTCAAGAAGAAATTGCTAGATGAATGAAAATTAGAAAGCAACTTATCAGAACTTCTCCCCAAATTGATCTACAGATTCAACACAGTACCAATCAAAATTCTAACAAGTACTTTGAAGATTTGGAAAAGCTAACTACCAAATTCATCTGGAAGGGGAAGATTTGAATCTTTCCTTTGGACCCCAAATAGCTAAAAGCATCCCCCCAAAAGAAAACAAAGTGGGAGGATTAACACTCCCTGACTTTAAAACGTATTATAAAGCCACAGTGGTCAAAACAGCATGGTGTTGGCACAAAGACAAAAGTATTGACCAATGTAATCAAATCAAGAGTACAGAAATAGACCACTAAATCTATGGTCAACTAATTTTTGACAAGGCCCCAAATCCTCTGAACTGGGACAAAATAGTCTTTTCAATAATTGGGCATGGAAAAACTGGATATCATTAGCCAAGAGAATAAAAGAGGACTCCTTTCTGACACTCTACAAAAAATTAACTAAAAGTGGGCCAAACACCTAAATATAAGAACTAGAACCATAAAGCTTCTAGAATAAAATGTAGGGAAACATCTTCAAGACCCAGTAAAAGGAGGTAGCTTCCTAAACTTTACACCGAAAGCACAAGCAACAAAAGAAAAAATAGATAAATGGGAACTCCTCAAAATCAAATGTTTCTGCACCTCAAAAAACTTTGTCAAAAAGGCAAAGATGCAGCAAACTCAATGGCAGAAAATACTTGGAAATCACACATCAGACAAAGGTTTGATTTCCTATATATACACAGAAATCATACAACTCAACAGCAAAAGAACAAACAATCCAATTATAAAATGGGCTAAAGATATGAATAGGCATTTTTTTGAAGTGCAAACACAGATGGCTGAAAAGCACATGAAGGGTTGCTCATTTTCACTGGCTATAAGGTATATGCAGATCAAGACTACAATGAGATACTACCTCACACCTATAAGAATGGCTACTATTAAACAAACAGGAAACTATAAATGTTGGAGAGGATGTGGAGAAGCAAGGGCACTTATGCACTGCTGGTGGGAATGTATAATGGTGCAGCTACTATGGAAGCCTGTTTGGCGGTTACTTAGGAAACTAAATATCGAGTTGCCCTATGATCTAGCAATAGCACTATTTGGTATATACCCAGAAGAGATGAAGGAACAACACAAACAGACTTTTGTGGTGTTTATAGCAGCAGTATTCACAATCGCCAAAAGATGGAAACAAACCAAATGCCCATCAACAGACGAGTGGATCAACAAAATGTGGTATATACATACGATGGAATATTATGCAACAGTAAGACAAAATGATGTTCTGAAGCACGTGACAAGATGGATGAGCTTTGAGGACATAATGCTGAGCAAAATTACCCAGACACAAAAGGACAGATACTGTATGATTCCACTTTTATGATAAAGCATAAAGGTATAGTTAGAGGCTTATGATACAGAACACAGGGGACTTAAAGATACATAGAGGCTAGAAATGGGTGAACCCTTAGCTAATGAGGTTGATCTTCAATGTAAGGGAATAGAAAGGAGCAAAGGTGATTTTCTAGTGGGTCTAGAAGTAATATTACCATACTGAAGATGAACAAGATTGAAAGGGGTTTTATAGACCTATGTGTCCCACTGACTCTCACTAGAAATATGAATGAGTTCTCGCAAGAATTACTTCAAAGATCTGATTCTTGTATAAAGAGTGTTTAAGTCCAGGGTACAAGGGAAAAACTGCAATTGCATGCTATGAGCTCTGTTCAGTAGGAAACTATCAGCACTACCACAGCAACAGCAGAGGTACATAATGGGGTGAGGGACAAGAGTTAAGAAGCGGTTTAGATTTCTTGTTTGGTGAGGGTATGTTTATTAGTTTTCTGTCACTTGGGAACAATGAAATTATCTAAAATTGAGAAAATTGGTGGACTGTGGACTTTGGGCCCTCTACATGATGGCTGAAGGTGGCTGAAGGATGCACTGATGAAGAAGTAGATTGGCGAACTACAGTGTATACTTATGAACGAAGGTTGTGCTGTTACAAAAAGGAACAATGTCATGAGGCATGCAATGATGTGAATGAACATTTGGGATATTTGTTGAGACAAAATAAGCCAGAAACAAAATAGTAACAATGTTTTGGTCACCTTTAGAAAATGCTTATAAGAAAACAGGGGCCTAGATTGCAAGCTTTTAGAGCAGAAACATTAAGTCTGGAGTGGTGATCATTACATCTGAATTTGGAGAGTCTGTTTTATATATATAACCTGATATATAGAGATAAGAATGAAGCCAAACAGATTGGGGTTAAAGTAATTCAGAATATAGGGATAAGGAAGACGGGGGTATATTTTAGAACCACACATACTCTTTGAGACCAATGGAAGAAAGGTTTATTTGATCTGGAACAGAAATTTTCTGTAGTGCATAATCTAATTCAACCTCTCTGTGTAGCTCATCTGAACAATTGAAACACAGGAGGCACAGAATAAGAAAGAGGTCCTTTAATCCTATATAGATTATTATAATGCCTGGATATATCCTAGAGTATATTAAGCAGATAATCAAAAAGTATTGGCAAAGTTCCCTGAGGGAGGGAGAAAAACTATGGAACTATTAAACCTTACCATCAGGGAATCCCCTGATACTGTGTCAAACCTTAGAGACACCCAAATCAGTAGACCATGCCTTCGACATGAGGCTTACTCTTGTGAAGCTTATGTAGGTGGTGGAGAAGGTTAGACTACCTATGGGCATGCCTAAGAGTTACTTCTGGAGGACCTGTGTTGTTGCTCAGATGTGGCTTCGGTCTCTCTAAGCCCAACTCTGCAAGTAAAATCATTGCCCTCCCCCCTATGTGGGACATGACATCCAGGAGTAAAAGTCTCCCTGGCAACATGGGAAATGACTCCCAGAGATGAATCAAGACCTGGCACTGTAGGATCAATAATTCCATCCTGAACAAATAGGGGAAAAGAAGTTTAATTAATAAAGTATCAGTGGCAGAGAGAGTTCAAATAGAGTTGAGAGGCTACTCTGGAGGTTGCTTTTATGCAAGCTTCAGGGAGACCTTGTTACCTGTCATAACCTGTCAACCCAACCAGGACCATTCCAGCCAATCCTAGAAAACACTTAGGGCAATATGTAAGATTCCATAAGTGTTCCAGGCACTAGAGTCACTTTCCAGAAACCTACAAACTCCAGATGCATCTCTGGTCCAGATAAGTCCTGAAACCTAGCTCAGCCTCTCCAGAACATCAGATAGTTCCATCTCCCTACCCCATATTAGTGACAGACCCTTCCAATAGCAAAAAGTTAAAATTGCCATAGCTCAAACAACCCTAAAGAGATGTATGGAGACATCAATGATGTTGGTGGAATTATACATAGAAGATAGGAGTTAACAAATGAATGTGAATGTTGAATCATTAAATTGATATCTCTTTTAGTCTCCAGTATTTTAAAGCAGCTAGAAGTAGAAACCTAAAATTGTGAAATTGTAACCCATGTTATAGTCCGAAATCTGTTCTACAACTAATTGTGGTGCTGTGCTTTGAAATTTATAGCTTTTTTGTATATATGTTATCGTTCACAAAAAAAAAAAAAGAAAAAAGTCAATTGTGATGATAAAAAAGTATTTAAGCCCTATAACCTCTTATATTCTGGAGTGCTAGAAGGAAAAATATAAGAGGATTGTATGGTAGAGCATGACAAACTGGGATCTATCCTGTAACCACTTTTTGAAGAGTGCTTTGAAAACTACTGCTTTTTTATTTCTTTACTTTGTATACATGTTATACTATACAATAAAAAAGTAAAAAAAAATGAAATCAGATTTAATCTTCATCAAAGGCAAATCCATCATTAGGGCTTATAGCCAATACATCACTACATTTAGTTGTGGTTGATGTTTATTCTTTAAAGCAGATAATCAGCACAAATAAAAGTATTGCATTTAATTGTTTCTAAGCTGAAAAAAATAATAGCTAGCTGCAGAAACAACTTCAGTAGAAGTTACAAGCATAATCATGGGTGACTTTTGCTTAAATTTCATACTACTTGAAAAGAAGTGTAATGATTCAGATGCCTATATATATATATATATGTGTGTGTGTGTATGTGTATATATATATATATGATTTAGATGGTATAGCATATATATAATGCAAACTTATAGGGAGTTGTGGGTGGTAAGCATATTTATCCAGTCTAGAGGTTTGTGGATAACTTCTGTACACAATTTCAGTGTTATGGCCAGTAAATGTATGAAATGTTACTAAACTTCACTAGTAAAGGAAAAATAAAACATTTATTTTGGCAATCATAAGATTAATTAATGGTGATAAGGGTGTGTGATGAAGCAGTCGTTCTCATTTACTGCTAATAAAAGTTTAGAGGGAAGAGCAGATAAAACTTTAAATATGTACATCTTTTGACCAAGTGACTACTAGAAATTTATTTACAGAAACATTCAAACAAGAGTGCCATGATCTTATAATATGTTCATTGCTAAATTGTTTTAGATTTAAAACAATGAAAAAAAAGTTACTCACAGAAAGCTGAGTAGTTATCAAGAAATGAATATTTACATAAAAGTTGGAGACCTAATCAAGGAAATACTGTGGAAAAATACCATATGGGCCATGTAAAAAAATTAAGTAGATCAATTTTGTAATGACATAGGACAAATATTGCAAGTGAAGGGAAAAAAATGCCCACCCTTTTATACAGTTTTATTACTTTGTAACTGGAGGGGTAAAAAGGCAAACTTTTTTTGAAAGCTCCTAATTTAAGGAAGTTCATTAGATTTACTTGTACGAAATACAACTACTACACATTACTGATAAATTGCATATATGTTTTATGGACAATCCATTACATTTCTGAATTAAACAATTATAACGTGGTTACAAAATTATCTGTGTGCTGATCATACTGTGTAAAAAGTCTGGAAAGAAAAATTCTAAAATAATAGATGCTTATAATGTAGTACAGTAATGAGGTGATTTGAAGCTGTAAGCACCTCAGAAAAACATGTTCGTAACCTTTAATAGGGCATGAGATTTTTTTGGTTTGTCCATGTAGTTTGGTGCCCCAATAATCCCAGGGTGATTTGAGCAGTGAATAAAGAAGTATTTGCAAAGTCTTCTCAGGGGAATGGGAAGAAAGGGGGAAAAATTCAACTTCCCTATCTGGAGAATTCCTGATATTCTCACAAGCAGTGGGGACAACCAAATCAATAGGCCGAACCCTTGATCTTGGGGTTTGCCCCTATGAAACTTATCCCTGCAAAGGATAGGCTACCCTACTTAAAATCAGGCCTAAGAGTCAGCCCCAGAGAACCTCTTTTGTTTCTCAGATGTGGCCTCTCTCTCTCAGCCAACATGGCAAGCAAACTCACTGCCCTCCCCCCTCTACATGGAGCATGGCTCCCGGGGATGTAAACCTCCCTGGCAATGTGGGACAGAAATCCTGGGATGAGCTGAGACTTGGCATCAAGGGATTGAGAAAACCTTCTCAACTGAAAGGGGGGAAGAGAGAAATGTGACAAAATAAAGTGTCAGTGGCTGAGAGATTACAGAATCAAGAGGTTATGCTGGAGGTTATTCTTATGCATCATATAGATATCCCTTTTTAGTTTATGGTGTATTAGAGTGACTAGAGGGAAGTACCTGAAGCTGTAGAGCTGTGTTCCAGTAGCCATGTTTCCTAAAGATGATTGAACAATGATATAGCTTTTACAATGTGACTATGTGCTTGTGAAAACCTTGTGTTTGATGCTCCTTTTGTCTAGGGTATGGACAGATGAGTAAAAATATGGATAAAAATAAACAAATAATAGGGAGAACAAAGGTTAAAATAAATTGAGTAGATTGAAATACTAGTAGTCAATGAGGGGGAGGATTAAGGGGTATGGTATATGTTCTAGTTTGCTAGCTGCCAGAATGCAATATACCAGAAATGGAATGGCTTTTTAAGAGGGGAATTTAATAAGTTGCAAGTTAACAGTTTTTAGACCATGGAAATGTTCCAATTAAAACAAGTCTATAGAAATGTCCAATCTAAAGCATCCAGGGAAAGATACCTTGGTTTAAGAAGGCTGATGAAGTTCAGGGTTTCTCTCTGAAGTGAGAAGACACATGGTGAACACAGTCAGCATTTTTCTCTCATCTGGAAAGGTACGTGGCAAACATGACAACATCTGCTAGCTTTCTCTCCTGGCTTCCTGTTTCAGGAAGCTCCCCAGGAGACATTTTCCTTCTTCATCTCTGAAGGTCACTGGCTGGTGGACTCTCTGCTTCTCATGGCTGTGTCATTCACTCTGCTCTCTCTGAATCTCCTCCTTTCTCCAAAATGTTTCCTCTTTTATAGGATTCCAGCAAACTAATCAAGACCAGCATAGAATGGGTGGAGATATGTCTCTATCTAATCAAGTTTAATGCCCACATTGATTGAGTTGCATCTCCATAGAGATAACCCAATCAAGTTTCCAACCTATAGTACTGAATAGGGATTAAGAAAAACGGTTTCTCCCACAAGATTGCTTAGTATTAAATCATGGCTTTTCTAGGGTACATAAATCCTTTCAAACCAGCCAGTATGTATGAGTTTTTCCTTTTTTATTTCTTTTGCTGGAGAGATGCAAATGTTCAAAAAATGATCATGGTGATAAATACACAACTATGTGATGAGATTGTAAGCCATTGATTGTACGCCATGTATAGAATGACTGTATGTCAAGAATGTTTGTATGTTTGCTTGTTAAAGTTTACATTAACAATATTAAAAAAAAAAAAAAGAAAACCATGTTCCTAAATTTAATCCATTCCTGTGGATACAGACCCATTATAAACTTTTTGATGAGGCTATTCAGTTAAAGTGTGATCCACCCCAATCAGGATGGGTCTTAATTCTACTACTGGATTCCCTTATAAATGGAGTGAAATTCAGACAGAGAAGGCCACAGGAAGTAAGAAGCTAAAAACAACAAAACCTGGAAGAGAAGGGAGAGACCAGCAGATATCACCTTGTGCCTTGCCATGTGGTAGAGGAACCAAGGATCACCTGCAGCCAATCTTCCAGAAGAAAGCATCACTTGATGGTGCCTTGATTTGGACATTTTCACAGCTTTGAACTGTAGTTTTGCAAGCTAATAAATTCCCATTATGTCACACCATTTCATGGTATCTCTTTGAGCAGCCTAGGAAACTAAAACAAGTAGTATTACACAATTTTCCCTATGGTCACAATTGTATATAACATAATTAATTTCATTAGAAAATTTTAATATAGTACTTTGTGGAAGAAAAAAAAACCCTAATATTATGAAATAGTATTTAGTACCTGGAAATAAATTTTAATTACAACAAAAAGGTGTAAGTGCTATATAGGAGAAAAAATTATAAAAATTTGTTGAAAGACAAAACTGAATAAAGAAATATACCATATTTCTAAATGGACTCAATATCATAAAAACTTTACTTTTCCACAAAGTAATATATAAACAGCCAATATAAATATTAATTAAATCCCAATTAATTTTTAGTTGAACTTAAAAACCTGATTTAAAGCTTACACATAAGAGTAATTTTCAAGAATAACTGAAAAAAGTTTTAAAACAATAATGGGGGCCATGTGTTCACTTAAATTAGGAGTCAAAAGGCATAAAGTTAAAAGACAAATTTTGAAGAGGGAGAAAATTTTCACAAAAGATAAAAGAAAATGGGTTAATATCCATAACAGCAAAATGTTTCTACATATACTTAAATTACTTAGCAGAATCATAGTAGCAAAGAAATACAAATGGTTAAAAACAAAAGAAGTGTTGATGGCACACCAATGACAAGGGAAATGTAATTTGAAATTGAAATACCAGTTTTTCACCTATCAAACTGACATTGAAAAGAATGTAGTATGCATATTGTTTGCTTTCTTTTTGGAAAGCAATTTGACAATGCCCCCTGTATTAGCTAGGGTTCTCTAGAGAAACAGAATCAGCAGGAGATATCTGTAAATATAAAATTTATAAAAGTGTCTCATGTAACTGTGGGGATGTAAGAGTCCAAGATCTGTAGGGCAGGCCATGAGCTGGCAGCTCCAGTGAACTCTCTAGAAGAGGCTGGCTGGCTGTAGCAGGAAGAAGAGTGACTGTCTCTTCTGAATCCTCCTTAAAAGCCTTCTAGTGATTAGATTAAGCATCACTCATTGCAGATGGCACTCCCCTTAGCTAATTGCAAATGCAGTTAGCCATGGATGTAAACAAAGTAATCATGATTTAAGTCCTGAAATGTCCTCACAGCAGTAGACAGGCCAGTGCTTGCCTGACCAGACAACCAGGCACCACCACCTGGACAAGTTGACACATGAACCTGACCATAACTCCTCCTAAATTTTTTAATGTGTATACTCTCTTGCCCAGTGTTTTGGTTTGCTAAAGCTGCTGGAATACAATATACTAGAAATGGATTGACTTTTACAAAGAGGATTTATGAAGTTACATGTTTACAGTTCTAAGGCTATAAACATGTCCAAATTAAGGCATCAATAAAAAGGATATCTTCACTCAAGAAAAGCCAATCATGTCTGAGGTTTCTCTATCAGCCCTCTCTGAAGGCACATGGCTGGCATCTCCTTGTCCTTTGATCCTGGGTTGCATTGCTTTCAGCTTCTGATCCCAGTTGGTTTCTGTGTTGGCTCTCCAAGCACCTCCAACATCTGCATCTGAGCTTTCTCCAAAATGTTCCCCTCTGATAGGACTCCTGTAAACTGATTAAGACCCACCTTGACCTCTCTCTCCAGCCAACACAACAAGCAAACTCACCACCTTCTACATGGGGCATGACTCCCAAGGGTTGTGGACCTTCCTGGCAACATGGGAGAGTAATCCTAGAATGAGTTGAGACTCAGCATCAAGGGATTGAGAAAAAACCTAGAATGAGCTGAGACTCAGCATCAAGGGATTGAGAAAACCTTCTCGACCAAGAGTGAAATGAGACAAAGTGTCAATGGCTGAGAGATTCCAAACAGAGTCGAGAGGCTATCCTGGAGGTTATTCTTATGCGTTAAGTAGATACCACCTTGTTATTCAAGATGTAATGGAGAGGCTGGAGGTAACTGCCTTAAAATGTAGAGCTGTGTTCCAGTAGCCATGTTTCTTGATGATGATTGTATAATGATATAGCTTTCACAGTGTGACTGTGTGATTGTGAAAACCTTGTGTCTGAAGCCCCTTTTATCTACCTTGTCAACAGATGAGTAGAACATATGGAATAAAAATAAATAATAGGGGGAACAAATGTTAAAGTAAATTTAGTTTGAAATGCTAGTGGTCAATGAAAGGGAGGTGTAAGGGGTATGGTATGTATAATTTTTTTTTTCTGTTTTTGTTTTATTTTTTTCTGTTGTCTTTTTTATTTCTTTTTCTGAATTGATGCAAATGTTCTGAGAAATGATCATGATGATGAATATGCAACTATTGATGATATTGTGAATTACTGATTATATATGTAGAACAGAATGATCATATGCTAAGAATGTTTTTGTTAGTTTGTTGTTAAATTTTTAATTAATAAATAAATATATATATAAAATAAAATTTAAAAATAAATTAAAAAAAAAAAGATGTAATGGACAGGCTGGAGGGAACTGCCTGAAAATGTAGAGCTGTATTCCAGTAGCCATGTTTCTTGAAGATGATTGTATAATGATATAGCTTTCACAATGTGACTGTGTGATTATGAAAACCTTGTGTCTGATGCTTTTTCTGTCTACCTTATCAACAGATGAGTAAAATATACGGATAAAAATAAATGATAGTGGGAACAAATGTTAAAATAAATTTAGATTGAAATGCTAATGATCAATGAAAGGGAGGGGTAAAGGGTATGTTATGCATGAATTTTTTTCTGTTATCTTTTTATTTCTTTTTCTGAATTGATGCAAATGTTCTAAGAAATGATCATGATGAATATGCAACTATGTGATAATATTGTGAATTATTGATTATATATGTAGAATGGAATGATCGTCAGTTAAGAATGTTTGTTTTTGTTGTTATAGTTTTAAAAAAGTTTTAAATTAATTTTAAAAAGTAAACAAAAAAAGACCCACCTTGAATGGGCAATGTCACATCTCCATGGAAACAACTTAGTCAAAAGATCCAACCCAAACTATAGGTCTCTCCCCACAAGATTGGATTAGGATTCAAAGAACATGGCTTTTCTGGGGTACATAACAATTTCACCCAGCACACCCAGCAATTCAAATTCTATGTATCTAGAAGATAATCTATGGAAATACTTTCACAAATGTACAAAATTTATGTCCACGAACAATCATTACAACAATATTTACAATAATGAAGGATGACAATTGATTCATACTATTGAAGAACATGCAGTCAATAAAAGAATGTTGTGGGGCCTGAAAATGGGTGCAAAATAAGTGACTGTGTGATTGTGAAAACCTTGTTCTGATGCTCCTTTTTATCTATGGTATGGACAGATGAGTAAAAAATATGGATTAAAAATAAATAAATGATGGGGGAACAAATGTTCAAATAAATTGGGTAGAGGGAAATACTAGTGGTCAATGAGAGGAAGGGGTAAGGGGTATGTTATGCATGAGATTTTTCTTTTTTCTTTTTATTTCTTTTTCTGGAGTGATGTAAATGTTCTGACAAATGATCATGGTGATGAATATACAACTATGTGATGATACTGTGAGCCATTGATTGCACACCAAGTATGGAATGTTCATATGTTAAGAATGTTGGTGTTCTTATGTTGATTGGTTTTATTAAAATTTTAAAAATTAAAAAAAATAGGTGCAAAATAGAATTTAAACTTACATGGGTTTGTCCTAGAATGAAATACATAATGATTAATGTAAAACTCTCTGTACTAGTTTGAAACTGTTATGTACCTCAGAAAAGTCATGCTCTTTTAATCCAGTCTTGTGAGTGGAATCATGGTGGGTGGACTTTTTTGATTAGGTTGTTTCCATGGAGATGTGACCTACCCAATTGTGGGTGGCACCTTTTGATTAGATTATTTCCCTGGAGATGTGGCCTCACCCATTCAAGGTGGATCTTAGTTTGCTGGAGTCCATAAAAGAGTTCACAGAGAGTCAGAGCTGACACAGAGAGCAGAGAGATGAAACCAAAATACACACATTTGGAGATGCTAAGTTAAGAGATGAAACCCAGCGTTTCCCTGGAGAAACTAAGTGAGGACCCACAGATGCTTAGCGAGAAAGCTGCTGGAAAAGGAGCTGAGAGAGCTGTTTGAAACCAGAAGCCAGGACAGAGGGCCAGTAGACATCATCATGTGCCTTCCCCTGTGACAGAGGAACCCAGACACAATTAGCCTTTCTTGAGTGAAGTTATTCTCTTATTGATTCCTTAATTTGGACATTTTCATAGCCTTAGAACTGTAAATTTGTAACCTAATAAATCCCCTCTGCAAAAGCCAATCCAATTCTGGTATATTGCATTCTGACACTTTAGCAACCTGAAACACTCTCTATCTGGCACAAATCAAATGCTCGATAAATTTTATCATTATGCTTACATAATGTGTGCAAAGGGTGAAAACTGGTACAAAAAGTGAGGACATAGTGTAATAGAGCCTACCTAGATTTATCACAAGATCATAGTACTCATTCTAGTTCACATGAATACATACATGTATAAAGCATTTTATCTAGCAAAATAGGATTCCATTTCACAGGTACTGTAGTAAGTGTGTCTATTCCCCGATAAACCTATGTATGTTCTAGTATTATCCTTACTTTAAAAGATGAGTAAACTGGGTCTTGGTATCCAAGTGAATTGCCCTAGTGCTTGATATGCAGTGTGGCTACAGGATGCTTTCTTTCAGGAGGTTGATATAAAACTGGAAAGATAGACCTTAAGCTGATAATCATAGTCAATGTTGGATTATATGGTGTGTGGATAAAACTTAAAAAAAAATACATAGCATATTCTGTAAACCTAAAGCTGCTCTTAAATTTTATTATTAAAAAAATTAAAGAAAAACAAAAATAGTGACTGTGAGCACATTATTTTTGTTATTTAGAAAGCAGTAAAATATAATTTTGGTGTCCTTCTCTTGGTTTAGACCTGATTTTAATGAAAAGGAATATATCACCTATAAAAACTATTGGCCACAAGAGGGCATCAGATAGTCTTTTCTGACTCCCAAGCTACAAATTGTGTTTATAAATAATACTCTCCCTTCTCCATGAAAATCATCAGTAATATGATTAGTAAAGTTAGTAATATAATTCAAATCACTGCTTTTCTTATGGATCTGAATGTAGAAGTTGCCAACAATTACAGAGAATTTCAATTTAGCATGCCATAGTTGTACTACAAACATTTCATTAAAATTATTTTTATTTGTAAAAGTAGTATTGTTTATAGAGGAAAATATTAATATGTAAAATCATAAAGGAAGATAACTTAAATAAGCTGTAATCACACCCACAGATATAACCACTGTGTAGTGGATGAGAGATATGTAAAAGTGGGAGTTCTCACTATATTCCTATGATATGGAATATATTTAGTTTATAGTCACAACTTGAAAAATGGTAACATTTTCTTCCATTATTAAATTTTTCCAAAACATGATTTCTATTAGTTTCACGGTATTCATCATAGGTATGTGCCTTAATTTATTTCATCTCTACCAGTAGATATTAAGCCACAGACCTCTTTTTGGAGATGCCGTTTTAGACATATATCTAAATATAAAACCTTTGGTGGTGAGGGTGTTTCTTTAAATTCCAGAAATAAATAGATAAGTTGATCTTTAACAGAACTGCCAAATTTTTAAATTCACACATAGAAAATATATAGGATAAATTTTCTAGAGTCAAAGTAATAAAGTTGTAAAATTCAACAACAGAAAAATCCAGTGTAATTAACTGATCGTTTGTTTCACTGAATCCAGTGGAAAAAAGCAAACATTGCTGTTGCATCTTATGAGGTCATAAAATAGTAAGGGAATTGATTCTCCAAAGCAGTGAAAATGAAATGTAATGATTAAGTGATATTGAAAGTTTATTTAAATTTTTAACTTTGTCTAAAGCAACCAGAACGTTAAAAATAGAAAATTCGATTTGTCATCTGAGTATTATAAATTGAAATCTCGCTTTTGTTTTTCTCCTTTTCTCCAGTTAATTGTAATCCCCTAATTCTGTCTTCTGTCAGCTATATCTATAGAAGAAAGGGAGAGACAAAGAGAAAGAGAAATATAGATAACTAAACAAATCCTTCTATTTAAAAACACCATTCTAATAGTACAAACTAAGAAGTACTGCTGATTTCCTGCTTGCTGTGTAAACCAGATGTCCATAACTCTTCAGTATGTAGAAGAAAACTATACATTTCTGGACTAATGTACCAGTAAAGCTGTCATCAGAGGGGAAAGGGCACAAATATATAGAGTATAAGGTTAAAAACAGACCCAGATCAAAAGATAGAAATAGGGCGGTGCGATGGTGGATCAACTCTTGCCAAAGACCCGGGTACAATTCTCAGTGCCTACCCATGCCAAAAAAAAAAAGATAGAAATACTATTTCTAATATTGCCTAATAATAAAATACACCATATTTACAATCTGATATTGTTAGCTAAATCAGATCCATTGGTAAATAATTTTGAAAATGCCATTCGTGATGCCTGATGCTGTGAAATTTGAAAACAAAGACACAAAAGTTAAAGACACTTTTGAAGCAAGATGGCAGCAGAATCAGATTATTATTATTTTCCACAGTATTTTAATATTGTCTTATCTATTTGATAGTGTTTAAAGCCCTGTGTCTCTGTCAACTGTTTCCAAAACATTCAGAGGAATTTTCATAGACATAAACTTTTCTTTTCCCATGTATTTCTTTGATTTATGTGTTACTTTGTTACACTATGGAATCAGCAAGTATAACAAGCTTATGAGCAGGCTTAGAACTCAACAAAATGGACTCTGGTCAAGCATCCCCTCCCAGGGGCCAGCAGGAGTGCATGGGCAGCCTGGAGAAGGGGCTAATGCTGTCACTACTGGTTGTACCCTGACATCAGTGACAGTAGCTCAGAGAGGGATCTGAGGGCCGCTGGGAAGGAACCAGGCTGCTCTCCTGTCACTGACTGCCTCCCTGGCTGGTATTGCTGAGAGTATATATGGGCAGGTTAAAAAAAGGGCGACCCACTCTTGATTCTTCCTCTCTTTCCTTTCTTATGGTGTCTCAGGCTCTGGATTGCCATGATTAAAGGTACCTGGAGAAACACCAGACCACGCATCAGGAAACCTGGCATTTATTCCTAACTGTGGTCTTGGAAGGTCAAAACCTTTCTGGACCTTGATTTCTTCATAAAGAGATATTGAGTTAGATTGTCATAATATTTTATCTTTTATAATGATAACTTGTCTGTATCTGGTTTAAAACTGAACCTTTAAAATGTCTTCTTAAATCAAACAAGCATTTTCTTTCCGAAACAACTGTTATCTACTGTTGCTTTAGACAGGCTATATCATCTTGGTAGCAGGACTTTAGCTTCCACACTTGCAAGGCCTTCTTTAATAGTAAAATATCCAAATACCTTAGAAGCCATCCCAGAGTTTGCTTTCTAAGACAGTGACTGAAAAATATGAATGCAGGATAACACAACTTGCATAGATTAACTGCTCTCCTCATACAATACTCTCTCTTCTATCTTTACTTCATTGTTTCAGGAACACCACACACCCCCATATAAAGAAAAATCAATCAATAAATAGATAAAATGTGATGGTTAGAGTCACGTGATGGTGCCCAGTTGTCTGGTCAAGCAAGAACTGGCCTAGCTGTTGCTGTGAAGACATTTCACGGACTTAATCATCAGTCAGTTGATTGCATCTGTAGCTGATTACATCCACAATCAACTAAGTATCTTCTGTAGTGAGAAATGTTAATTCAATCAGTTGAAAGCTTTTATGGGAGAGGCAACGACTTTAGGAGTTAAAGAGAGGATTTTTCTCTCTCCAGCCAACACAACAAGCAAACTCACCACCCTCCCCTTGTCTCCGTGGGGCATGACTCCCAGGGGTGTGGACCTTCCTGGCAACGTGGGACAAAAACCCTAGAATGAGCTAAAACTCAGCATCAAGGGATTGAGAAAACCTTCTCGACCAAAAGGGGAAGAACAAAATGAGACCAAGTGTCAATAGCTGAGAGATTCCAAACAGAGTCGAGAGGTTATCCTGGAGGTTATTCTTACGCATTAAGTAGATATCACCTTGTTATTCAAGTAGTAATGGAGAGGCTGGAGGGAACTGCCTGAAAATGTAGAGCTGTGTTCCAGTAGCCATGTTTCTTGAAGATGATTGAATAATGATACAGCTTTCACAATGTGACTGTGTGATTGTGAAAACCTTGTGTCTGATGCTCCTTTTATCTACCTTGTCAACAGATGAGTAGAACGTATGGAATAAAAACAAATAATAGGGGGAACAAATGTTAAAATAAATTTAGTTTGAAATGCTAGTGATCAATGAAAGCAAGGGGTAAGGGGTATGTATGTATAATCTTTTCTGTTTTTGTTTTATTTTTTTCTGTTGTCTTTTTATTTCTTTTTCTGAATTGATGCAAATGTTCTAAGAAATGATGAATATGCAACTATGTGATGATATTGTGAATTACTGATTATGTATGTAGAATGGAATGATCATACGTTAATGTTTTTGTTGTTAAATTTTTTTAATTAATAAATAAATAATTTTTTTTAAAAAGATGAACAGAGAGAAACATGCCAGAAAAAAAAAAAAAAGAAGGGAGGATTTTTGCTCTACTCCAGCCAGCCAGTGTCTCTCGAGAAATTCACTGACGAGCTTCATTGCAGTGACTAGCTTGCAG
>PVIY010028916.1:0-32585 GCA_004026745.1 Myrmecophaga tridactyla | reverse complement strand
CATACGATGGAATATTATGCAGCTTTAAGACAGAATAAAGTTATGAAGTATGTAACAACATGGATGGACCTTGAGAACATTATGCTGAGTGAGACTAGCCAAAAACAAAAGGACAAATACTGTATGGTCTCACTGATATGAACTGACATTAGTGAATAAACTTGGAATATTTCGTTGGTAACAGAGACCATCAGGAGATAGAAATAGGGTAAGATGCTGGGTAATTGGAGCTGAAGGGATACAGACTGTGAAACAGGACGGAATACAAAAACTCAGAAATGGACAGCACAATATTACCTAACTGTAATACAATTATGTTAAAACACTGAATGAAGCTGCATGTGAGAATGATAGAGGGAGAAGTGCTGGGGGCATAAATGAAATCAGAAAGAAAGATAGATGTTAAAGATTGAGATGGTATAATCTAGGAATGCCTAGAGTGTATAATAATAGAGACTAAATGTACAAATTTTAAAAATGTTTTTGCATGAGGAAGAACAAAGGAATGTCATTACTGCAGGGTGCTGAAAATAGATGGTAATTAATATTTTAAAATGTCACCTTATGTGTGAGACTAAAGCAAAAAGTGTTTATTTGGTACAAAATTTATATTTTGACTAGTGCATTTCCAATATAACTTATGTAGATAGTTTGATTGAATGCCATAAGTACTTGGAATCTCAGGTAGGACTTGAGATTTTGCTGGTTTGCCCAGAGTGATGCCCCAATGAATCCCAGAGTGATTTGACCAGTGAGTGGAAAAGTATTTGCAAAGCCCCCTTCGGGGAATGGTGAGAATGGGGAGAAATTCAACTTCCCCAAATTGAATTCTTGATAGTCTCACAAGCAGTGTGGACAACCAAAGCTATAGGCTGAGCCCCCAGTCTTGGGGTTTGTTCATATGAAACAACCCCACAAAGGATAGGTCAAGCGTACTTAAAATTAGGCCTAAGAGTCACCCCCAAGAGAGCTGCTTTTGTGGCTCAGATGTGGCCTCTTTCTCCAGCCAACACAACAAGCAATCTCACCATCCTCCCCCTGTCTACGTGGGACATGACTCCCAGGGGTGTGGACCTTCCTGGCAAAGTGGGACAGAAATCCTAGAATGAGCTGAGACTCAGCATTGAGGGATTGAGAAAAACCCTAGAATGAGCTGAAACTCAGCATCAAGGGATTGAGAAAATCTTCTCGACCAAAAGGGGGAAGAGTGAAATGAGACGAAGTGTCAATGGCTGAGAGATTCCAAACAGAGTCGAGAGGTTATCCTAGAGGTTATTCTTACACATTGAGTAGATACAACCTTGTTATGCAAGATGTACTGGAGAGGCTGGAGGCAACTGCCTGAAAATGTAGAGCTGTGTTCCAGTAGTCATGTTTCTTGAGGATGATTGAATAATGATATAGCTTTCACAATGTGACTGTGTGATTGTGAAAACCTTGTGTCTGATGCTCCTTTTATCTACCTTGTCAACAAATGAGTAGAACGTATGGAATAAAAATAAATAATAGGGGAAACATAAGTTAAAATAAATTTAGTTTGAAATGCTAGAGATCAGTGAAAGCGAGGGATAAGGGGTATGGTAGGTATAATCTTTTTTTTTTCTGTTTTCATTTTATTTCTTTTTCTATTGTCTTTTTCTTCTTCTAAATGGATCCAAATGTTCTAAGAAATGATGAATATGCAACTGAATGATGATATTGTGAATTACTGATTATCTATGTTAATGTTATATTTCGTTTGTTAAATTTTTTTAATTAATAAATTTTTTAAAAAAGTGTATTACTTATGTTTGTAAACTTTTCTTCTCATAAAAGTATGTGGAAGTATGATTTTAATACTTAAGGGGAAAAATGGTCCTAAAAGATTTTTTAAAATGGATTACTAAGCAAATAAAAAGTACATCACTCATGTCTTCTACCTTGGAAATATTGCTGTATCATAAATACTTTATGATATCACATTTTATTCCAATTATTCATTCACATTTTTTTTCAACCACACAGTAAGCTTTGTGAGGACAAGATTGCATCTTAACAGTGTCTATTCCTGGGTTTCTGACACAGAGCAAACTGAGCTGTGCCAAATTGGGTATTCTAGGTCAGTGCTGGGCTTCAGATATTTTGTGAAAGTTTTTTGGGTGATGAGGTACAAACTCAAGCAGCCAGCCACTGAAGGGAGCATGAAAGAATAGTTTTGTTAGATCAAAGCTTCAGGAGAGGAGAGGGAGAATGAGGGCGATTTACCTAATTTAAGCTCACCCAGCCCAGGAGTGCAAGAAACCACTTCCCCTTATTGGGACCTCCACAAAAAGCAATGGTGGATAGAAGGTCCCCTGGGAGAAATTGAGCACAGCTTCTTATCACCTAAGCTGTATGTGGGCATCTGCTCTGTTAGTAAATTATACAAGGAAAGGGAAGAAGCAGGGGCAATGGGTCTTTTGGAGATTAGCCTAAATATGGGCCCCATAATTGTAATTGAAACTCATCCCGTGACTAGTAATTGGAAGTCCTGGTGGAGCCAGTCTCACCGTGCAGTGGGGCTCACTCACAGTCCTGTGCCCGCTGGAGACAGTGAGGGTTTGGGAGGAATTGTACATTTTAACAAAGATGCTGGATATATCCATAGTGGGTATAGGTCACTGCATCTTTTGAAAAATTATGCGACTTTTCTGAGTTGTTGTTATGCAACGGACCATGCTGGTCATGGCACAGACACCCACTTTCTAGCCAGCAGATGTGCTGACAGTTGTGGAGGGGGTAAGCTAGAGTTCTACCAGCTTCAAGGTACACATGGGCTCATTGGGCAGGCAGTTGGCCACCTCTGTGGGGTATAATTCCTCAACTGAATTTCAGGACTGCAAGTGGTGCTGGTAAGTCTTGTGCTCCACCTCCCATGGTGGATTCAACCAGAGATAAGGTTATCTGCAGTGACGAGGCCAAGGGCTAAGGTGATGCAATTGAGGTGGTGATTGTCCGGGGGCAACTTGGAGTGGGCATCCTTCCAAGATGGCAGTCCATTAAGGATGGGAAATTTTGTCATGAGCTTTTAAATGTCATTGGGCAGCTCTAGTCATGGTATCTCTGCTGGTTTGAGATAGGGATATTGTTGCAGAGCTCCATGACTTTTAGGGGGTTGTGTAGGACTCACCTAGCAGAGGCTTTGGCTGCATGTTCTCATGTGGTCCCTTGCATGTTCCTGCACAAGAAGAATAGGTTTTATCCACACTTATATGACAGTTGGATGTAAATTTTTTGTGGGCTTTCTTTGTAATCTAAGCTTCTGTCTTAGGAAAGTTTACCTGGCAGGTTGTGATAGAGGGCAATTAGCCCTACAGGTTTGATTTCTTTACACTGGTGAGGCCATTGGAGCTACATGAGGTTCTTTTTACTTAGGTTACACCTGGATTGAGAATCATCTGTGCATTAGTGCCAGTGGACCCATTTGATATAGGGGTTGGAGAACTTTGGGTCCTCAGCCGTGATTGGTGGCATGCTGGGCACAGGTGGCTGAGGATCAGCAGCCAGGAATCTCCTCTGTCCCATCACTGTGCACAATTTTAGGATTATCTGAGAATTGCTTGCACATTCCCAGGCTGCCTGGTGAGGCCTGGTGGGGCAATAAGTAAGGCTGTGACCTATGCAGCCAGCAAAAATACTATAACCCATTGCCAGGGTGGACACTGACATCATACCAGTGGGCGAGAACCAGCTGCTGGGGCTGCTACTTGTGTCCCAACAGCTGGCCCTGGTGCTGTGGCTCCCTTACTGAGAGTGGCAGGATGCTTCTCTCAGGGCTCACTCAAATCTGCTGTTTGCCAAGCTGGTGCTGTGCCATTTGGGATGAGGTGCACTCATGGTAGGACAAAGGGGGTCGTGTCTTGATGTGGCTGCATCCACCAGACATAGCTTTGTTTCACCTCTAAAGGTGGCCCAGACCTTTTCACTGCTTGGTTTGGGTTATGTAGTCTCCTCTTCCTGGGAGCTCCACCAGTGATGGGAAGTGGTCCCATGTATTTAATATGGCAATGGGAGAAAGGTTTAACCTCACCCCATTTATGGGATGCCAATGTTTGGTTTTGGAGCACAAGTCACCGTCCTTAATAACTATTTTGGCCAGTGAGGGGCTTAAAGGCAATTTCCTTTATGTGTCTACTCCACCAGGTCAAAGGGGCTGCTGAAGCTTGAGCTGCTATGGACCCAGAATGCCAGTTGGTAGGGGAAGCTTGAGGATGTTGAGTGAACAGTCTCTGAGGGAACTACCAGCTATGCAGCTGATGACTGAATTCTAGGTAGTGTATCAACAATGTCATTGAACTATGACTCTGGTGTGGTAAGTCGAGCGTGCATGGAAACGAGTGAAGTTGTGAGTTGTTTCCAAATGCGGAGCCCCTAACAGGGTCTTTTTTTATGAGAAAATTATTTTGTTTCCATTGGTGTGATGCCCCTGCTAGACCTTTTGTCACCACCCAAGAGTAAGTGAAGATTCGGAGATCAGGCAGTGGGTAGCTCAGAACATCCTAAGGGCTAACCGACCACTTTCAGCTCTGCCAGCTGTGCATACCCCAAATGGCCATATTGGGTGAGCAGGGTGTTTGAAGCCAGGTGAGATGCTGTAGTCTCACCATGAGCTGCATTGCATTCCCATCGGTGAGATATACTGACTCCCTTTCCATGTCTCATAGCTGGTCCCAAGGGGCTCCCCACCTGGCTAGAGAAGGGGGCAATGGGGGCACCATCGTTAGTGTCTCAAGATCCATGGTTGAGGGGCTGAGCATGGGGGAAGCCACATCGTCCTGCAGTTTGGGAAGGCCCTGCTTGTCACATCTTAAACATCTCCTATGGGTTCCATTTCCATTTTACCAGTGAAGCTTCAGTGGCCTTGCTGAGGTCCTGCTGGGAATTATCTCTCACCTGTAGCATGGGACTCTGTGAACACAGGCTGATTGGTTGTGGCCCCGTAAGTATCTTTGTTTTTACAATAAGCAGCCAGGATTTGCCATGCTTAGTCCAAGGACTCCAAGAGGCATATTGGAATAGAAGGCCTCTATTCCAAAATTCATTTCCAGTGGGGTAGGGGGTGTGGTTTGGATGATGGCCTATTGTGTCAACTCTAAGGCACATTATTGGGGCCCTCCCTAGTGGAAAGCAGCATGTATACATGTGATTTTGTTTTGGGCTGTAATGAGAGTATGAGATGTGGGATGTGTTACCTCTAGAGCATGAATAATTCTAATAAGTTTTAAACCTGTCAGTGTCCGAGATGGGTTTACATTTGATGATGATGGGAATCTGTCTGTCCTCAGGGGACCAGATGATACCCTGGAATTTGGCAGAATTGGATGGCTCTTGTATTTAATGAGGTTCTATTTCCCAGCCTTGTTTTTGTAAATGGTGTATGAGTGTAGCAAGGTCCTCTTGGAGACTCTCTTCAGAGTCACCTCTTAATCAAGTGTCAGCTATATAGTGTCAATATTAAGCAGTTTTTAAAAGACCATTTGTTAAGGACCTGGTGGTAGTGGTTACGAGTTTACTTATTTAATTTTAAGTGTTGGCACTGAGAAAAGCACGTTAGCCAAGTCAGTCACAGCAAATCAATTGCCTGTGCTCCTGTGCATACTTTTATTAATTAGATGCTGGGAATAGGAACTTTGATTGGCAGTACTTGTGCGTCCAGGTTGGCATAATTGATGATTAATCATCCTTCATTCATGGAGGCTAAGAACTGGCCCAATAGGGCTAGTGTAGGTATGTAGATGGTAGGTATAATGAGTAACTCCCTCTTTGAGGAAATCTTGAATTATAGGCCAGAGCCCACTGCACCTGTATCAGGCAATAGTGTGGCTTTTATCACCTTTTTGGGCAGGGGCAGTTCCATGGACTCCATTTGGGATGGCCCACCAAGCCAGCCAAGGGTTTGATCTTCTTCCAGGAGATGGGTTAAAGCATCAAGACCTATTGTGGAGAAAAGTGAGAGCGAAAGGTGCTGCCTCTAGGGCAGGCTGCTTAATAAGGATTGTTCCAACAGTCACATCTAGGAGGGCAGCTGACTGGGCCTTTGATATGCCAGCAGTTGTGACTCTAAGGTGAGACCCCCTCTGTCCTAATAGCTGTGCCCTGTCCACAGCCTCACTTAGAGTCTGAGACTTCCCCATAGAGCTGAGCGAGGCTGCCTGTAGTTTGGGGGAGGGGACTCCCTGTAAGAAAATTTTCCATGACTTGTGGTCAAGGGGGGCCTCCCCAAGGCTGGAGGCAAATTCTGGGTCTCTTTTGTCTGAATGCTCAAGGAAATGCCCATTGCATCATCTCACTCTTTTAGAGTCACCATGGTCTCCTTAATTATTTACCAGGGGCCATCTGCCTTGGTAGAGAGGGGCTCATTGCCTCTTTTATTTTCTTCATTAGGGGGAGGGAGGAGCTTGGAGTCTTTAGTGATTTCAGCCAATTGGCTCATTTTCTGTTTTCCTCCCTATGGATTAACGACACTCAGCAACTAATATGTCCTCTTTCCCTTGCTTCCTTGAACAAAATCTTCATCAGGGTGGGCATCAAAATGATAAACCCAGTATACCACTTCTATTTTGTGCAGTAGGTCCCTTACTTCCTCTACATTGACAGCCTTTTCATCCCGGGTATGGAATGTTCTCTCTCCCTTTTAAATATAGCAGGATCCTGGTCATTGTGGATAAATTTAACCCAGAGGCCTGGAGGGCCCCACAGTTGGTTATTTAACTTGGGTTCCTTGGCAATGCCCATTATTTGTCTCATCTCCTGGGGAGGCTACTAATGATTTGGACCCCAGGTTGAATACCCTTAGCAACCAGCCAGCTGTCTTTTCTCCCTCCTGCCAGACAAAATCCATAAACATGGTTTGAATATCTAGTCTGGTAAAATTTCTGGCTTAGGTACAGTTTCCTCTCAATTTGGGATTCTCTTGACCTTGTAAATCATTGCCAGAAAAATTTGAGGGAGTCCCTCTGCCTTATTCTTGTTTTCTGCTACCTCTCTTTCCAGGGGGTCCCAATTGACCTGAGAGGGTTAGGGCCTGCAGCCAAGGATTGGAGCCCCTATAACCATGGGGTCAGGGGTTGAGAAGCCACAACAGTGAAGACAGCAACATAAGGGGCGCAGGCCCTTGTGTCCCTTTGTCCAGCGGTGTGCCATGTCATCCCAGTGAAGGCTATGCCTCCTGCCTATGTGCTCTGGCAAGGAAAAGATTACTTAAACTCAGGGACAGTATCATACCCTTGAACAAGGTCTGCAGATGCAGCTCAGACAAGAGGACCAATGGAGGTTTCCATCTCAGCACAAGCTATTCTTGAGCCACCAGGTGACACAGCCAGTGGTGGGCCTGGAAGTCCTTACACCCTGGGGGCTCTGAGGACACAAACCTAGGACAGCCCCTGGTATACACTGTGTGGACCTCTAGATCTTCACAGAATGAGAGGCATTCATTCAAACTGAATTTGCATTGGTGTTTCCCCGTCCTGTGCTCTTTTGCAGGGAAGAGATAGACACTCACTGTTCCCCCTCTTGCTCTAATAAGCCAGGTGGCCAAATTAAGCAGTCTCCATGGAGCAGCCTCTCTGCAAGTCCCTGGGCCTTGAATGAGTTTGTGATTTGGGGTGGGTAGCCTGGGCACCCCCACCAGACACAAAGTAAGGCAGAGCAAGGCAGTGCCAGCAAGCAGTGGAGCTTCCTACCTGGTACGACTGGGGACAGCAGGTAAATAAGCCAGAGCAGCCAAAAGGCATCCCCTCACCCCACCCCGGCCATCACTGGTCAGTGCCAAATCACTCTGGTCACCGTACTAACTGCTTTGGATGTTGTGTGAAGGTTCTTTGTGTGATGAGACACAAACACAGCCAGCCTGCTGGTGTACAATGCATGAAAGGACAGCTTTGGTAGATCAAAGGCATTGGAGGGGAAAGGGGGAGCAGGACGGCTGCAGAGGGGGCCCACTGGGCTTCCCGATCCTAGGGTCCTGCATGAGTCCTGGAGATGGAGAACAGGGTGTGGAGGTCCTGGGCTGTTGCCTTTACTGTGACCCAGGGGGAGGAGTAGGATGCTGGGGATTGGAAGCTTCTAGGTATGGCATGAAAAACAAAAGTGGCAGCGTGATTTGGAGAAGCTGAGTGCAGTTTCTTATCATCCAAGCCACACGGAAGTACCTGCCCTGCTGATAAATTATATGCTGTGAGAGGTCATATGCGGCAAGGGGCCCTTGGAGAACCTAGGGGCAGCTCTTATCATCCCAAACCAAGGGGCAGGCCTTGCCAACTGCAGTTCTGCCCAGGGCAGGATTGACTGGATAGGTGGCTCCAAGAGACATTTATGACTAAGCCAGGCAGAATGACAAGACACCAAATAGAATTTCTTATATGCCATTACATGCTGACTAAGCAGTCCCATACAGGAAGGGACACTAGCTATTTGGGGCACTTGGGCACTCAAAATGTGGCTAGAGTGACTAAGGAACTGTATTTTAAATTTTATTTGCTTTTAATTAATATAAATGTAAATTTAAATAACCACCCATAGAACAAGGAGGGTGTAGGATTTAGTGAGCAACAAAAACATTTAGAAGAATTACTTTTAAACTTGATGGCAGAGACTATTGGTTGTCTAACCCCAAACAAGTTACTGAGGTACCTCCCCATTCCCCACATGTTTCTTGCTTGCTAACTCCAATTTTGTTCAAGTTTCAGAAGGTCCTGTACTTCGGGGAGACTGGCTCTTCTGCAGCCTTAACTGTGAACCTCAATTGATCTAATCCAGGGTTCTCAACTTTGACTGCACAATAGAGTCTCTTGGAGAAATTTTAAACATCTTGATACGCAGGCTGTAAGTCAGACCAATTAGATGAGAATCTCTGGGGGGTAGGACAGGGCATAAGTGGTTTGTAAAACTCCCCAGGTGATTCCAATGTTGGGAGAAGATGGAGAATCACTAGTTTAAACAATCATCCTTATTCCACTCCTCTTCCAGTGATTGCTGTAGGGGCAGCAGAAAGATGATTCTGGCCAATGAGGTATCATTGAAAGGATGGAGCTCTCAAAAGGTTAGTAGAAAGACTATTCTCTCCTCTGCTCTTTGAATATTGCTATGTGATGATGAGATGCTCAGATATGTTTCAGCCATCCTGCTGCCATGAGGGAATGAGTTTGAGGATAAAGCCAAACCAGCAGAGGATGGTAAAGCAAAAGATGGAGAGAACATATGGGTCCTTGAGGAAGCGTGAGTTAACCGATTGTCCAACCACCTGACATATGGATTTTCCTTTATATGGTATCATAAATTTGGTTATTATTTAAGGAAAAAAAAACAGCTGAAAACATCCTGATTCAAGCTATTAAAAAGTGTTTGTGGTGCTTCGATTTTAACAGATAAGTTAGACAAGCATTGCAGTCACAGATTAGTAGACTCAGGGAACGTAAGTGTCAGGGTGGCTGCTGGCCTGGATTTTAGTTCCCGGTCTTCCTCTGGTTGGTGCAATGATCAGGAGACCACTTCTCTAATCCTCATGCATCTTTATTTACAGAAGGGGAGACTGGGTTACATTGTAATGTTTTGTGAATCTAACAGAGGCTCTTTGCATTTGTTTTGTTGCCTGGTTGATGATCGCCAATCAATGTAGTACGTCTTTTCCAAGTCATCGGCCCCTCATGAAGTCCTCTTCTCAAGCTAGGTCTGAAGTGTGGAAATCTAAAGATGGTATAAATACTTGAGAGTCCTTTGCAATTTGTGCAACACTGAAAAGAAGGTCGATGGAGGCATCATAATGAAATATGGTTTTCTCTGAAAAGCCAAAACCTGAAGATCTCATCCTAAGAGTGAAGACATTTCTATGAATAGATTCTAGGGTATGATACTTAAATAGGCAGTATTACTGCACTAGCTGCTAACACTTAAAAATGTGTGAGTTGTCAGGATGATGGTGAATGAAAGACATGCCCGATTCCCTCTGTTCCCTGTGCCTAGCTGGCCATCTTTCTGTGCCCATTTCAATTCATTCAGTTGAACACGGGGAGTGTCCTGACTGAGCTGTTGGACAAGGCGCAGAGACAGAGAGCAGTTGTGAGTGTGCAAGAGTGTCAGGTGACTGTCTGCACCGTCCCATTTTAGGAGGCATGAAAAATATCCAGGACCAACTTCCAGGTGCTCGTGGAGCCCAACTCTCTGGCTGTTGAGACCCAGACACCGGGGAAGTGCTACTTCTAACTTTATAGGCTTTAAACTTGTCTTCTTGGGAAGCTGTGTGAGCAAACTCTAATCTGTGCCTGGCAGGCAGAAACCCTGGACACACTAAACTGTGGAGAGGGAGATGGCTAGCCAGGTGGGGATGAGTGCAAAGATGGCACCTGTGGGCAGAAGTGTTTTCGTTTATAAGCTGCTGGAATGTGATATAGCAGAAACAGAATGACTTTTATAAAAGGAATTCATTAAGTTACAAGTTTACAGTTCTAAGACTATGAAAATGTCCAAACTAAGGTATCCAGGAAAAGATACCTTGATTCAAGAAAGGCCTATGGGTCCAGAACAGCTCTGTCAGCTGGGAAGGCTCATGAGACGTCTGCTAGCTTTCTCTCCTGGCTTCTCATTTCTTAAGGCTTCCCCGGGGGCATTCTCCCTCTGCTCCAAAGGTCTTTGGTCGTGAGGGCTCTGTCAGTTATGGCAGCTCTATTCAAAGGGCTCCAGTAGGTGACCCCACCTTGAATGGGTGGAGACACATCTTCATGGAAACCATCTAATCAAAAGGTCCCACCCACAATGGGATGGGTCACAGCTCCACGGAAACCATAAAAATGATCCCACCCAGCAATATCGAATGAGGATTAAACATGGCTTTTCTGGGATACATAATAGTTTCAAACTGACCCAAGAGGCAAAAGCAAAATTTGTCGACAGGATAGCAGCTTTTAAAATGAAATGATTTGTAGAATTCTGTGAAGCTGAAATGAAGATGAAGAGATAGAGTATGCAGATAGATGAAGAAGGCGTACATGCCAAGGGGAGTTTGAAAAGTAGGGGTCTACATAGGAAGATGCTGAGCTTGAGGAGATTTGTTCCTTCTATACCCACTTTTAGTGCTGATATTTAAAATTTGCCCTGCAGGATGTGGCAGAAGGAGATGGATTTTAAGAGGAGCCTGGTCAGGTCCAACCCAGAAGCCTGATGGGTAGGGCCCGGCCTGGGCCTTCGTGACCAGCCAGTACAACGCCCAGTCCCTTAAGATGCTGCCTTTCGATGGCTCTCAGTTCAATCTCTATATTCTTCACTATATTGTTCATGGCTCCCTCTGTGTCTCCTCTTCATTTTCTAAACAACTGTCATTTTAATATACAACTTTATTATTTTTTTTGCAAGGGAGCCCCAGCTGATTTTCTGCAGAGGAAAGTATTAAATTTGGACTCAGAAGATTTGAATTTGCGTTCTGGCTCTTCAACTTATTAGCTGTGTGCTCATGGGTCAGTAGCTTCGCTGGCCTCTGGTCTCTGCTTGATTTGAGGGCACTGTAATGAAGACAGAGCTAGAATAGAAGACAAGACACCCACATGCTACCCTGACTCTTACTCATTTTATGTCATGGGGCAAGTTTAACTTCTCTGAGCACGAGGAGGCTGAGCTTCTCTCTTAACTTTAGCTTGCTCTCAGCTTGCTCACTGGCTGCTAGACTCTGGAGTGGGAGGAGGGCTGGGGGCGTAGGCAGGACCAAGAGGACCTCATAACCCAATGGGAGAAACAGAGGTGGAAAGAAACAGTTATAAAGAGTTGGACAAACACTGCCTAAAAGGTTTGAACAGTCCCAAGGGGAGCATGTTATTTAATCTGCCCTAGGAGTACTGAGTCTAAAGGCAGGGTAGACATTGAGGGTGGGGGAAGAGGGGTGGAAAGCTGAGAATAGGAAGGAGGGGCATTCCAGACATGGCACAGTATGAGTACATGCCCCAAATTCTAGCTCTACAGTTAAATAACTTTTGTATGCTAAAGAACACCCTTGCACCAAGGCACCCATAAATGGCTCATATTCCATACGACAAAGCATGTGTTTTATTCTTTGCCAGACATATCTTTTCCTCTAGCTCATTCTCTCTTCCAGCTAATTTCCAACATATTCCTCAAGTGTCAGATTATATGGCATCTCATGTATGAGATGTTTTCCTAATGCACCACTTCCTTTTATTAAAACAAACCATTTTAAGGTATTTTGATTGTTGACTTATGTATGGCTTCCTTGATGGATGCTTAGCGCCTCTCTGACAAAGTCCTTGACTTTTCATCCTTGCATCCTCCACAGTCAAAAATGATGACATATGCAATACTTGTTGCAATACTTAGTGCAGGACTTAAATCACACAGTATGACTCCAGTGTCCCCTACTTAGCAGCCATGTGACTTTGGGCAAGTTAGTTTAAGCTCTCTGGATTTCATTTTTCTAAGTGGAAAAAGTAATGAAATATACAGTTGTAATGTATGTTTGGTAGTTAGATTCAGTTGTCAACTTGGCCAGGTGAAGGCACCTAGTTCTGTTGCTGTGGGCATGAGCCAATGTATGTGAACCTCACCTGTTGCTGATTACATCTGCAGTTGGCTAGGAGGCATGCCTGCTGCAATGAGTGATGTTTGATTTAATTGGCTGGTGCTTGAATGAGAAATTTTAACATAGCACAACCCAAGCAGCTCAGCATTCCTCATCTCAGCACTCGCAGCTCATCCCAGGCCTTTGGAGATACAGAAAGAAATCACCCCAGGGAAAGTTGTTGGAACCCAGAGACCCGGAGAGAAGGGCAGCAGAGATCACCCTGTGCCTTCCCACGTAAGAAAGAATCTCAGTTGAAAGTTAGCCGCCTTTCCTCTGAAGAACTAATGAAATAAATCCCCTTTTATTAAAAGCCAATCCATCTCTGGTGTGTTGCATTCCAGCAGCTAGCAAACTAGAACAGCATGTAAAGCACTATAGCACAGTGTCTGCCTTGCACAGTTAGCATTCAATAAACGCTCATTATAATTAATAATCATTCAGGGAATGGACCAAGGGGGACCACTAGAAAGAAAACTGAGACTGTCCTAGATACGTATGTGAAACAGTATTGCATGTTGTCACACCCTCCAGGAATACCTGCTTTCCACAGATTCCAGGTGTGGATGAGTTAATTCAGATAAATTAATCTCCTGGGGTCTCAATTTTCTCATCTATTAAATGGGGCTAATAAAATAGGTTGTTGTGAGGACTAAATGAGTTACTGTGTGAAGTGCTTAGAACAGTTCTTGGTAGAGAGTAATTACTCCATGAGTTAAAGCTGCTATTGTTAGTAATGCTAAGTAGCAGTACTTTGCGAATGTAGCATGGTTGCAAAGCTTACATAAGGAACCGTATGCAGAATGCTTGGCACTCTGCCTGGCCTGGTAGGGGCCCTCGATAAATGGTAGCTCCTGGCCTCCTTTTGGTGCTGCATTACATTTCTTATGAACTACCCCTCAAGAAAAGGTGCTCCACTTCCTGTCTTCTCTTTCACCAAGGGCACATCCAGTTCTGAGATCATCAATCTTAAATGCCTCCCACTAGTCTCTAACTTTGTGCCATTCTGTGACTTCAAGCACTCTGATGTTTTTTTTTAATGTAAGAAATGCAAGGCAGCCTTCATAGAATTAGCTTCCAAGAGGGATACATTCATCTAATGTTTATGTTTAACATTTCCAAAGGCCTAAATGTTTCATTTCATGACTATTCAATGACAGCTGATTTGACCGACTCTTCTTTTTCAGTCTCCACCCAGATGTTTGGCATTATTTGACAAGAAGAGCCCCTGAGTGCTGCTCTTTTGTCAGTATAGAAAGCTATTTGGGAATATACTTGAAATCAAGTAAGAAATGAAGATATATTCCTCCTCAGCTTTTCTTTTCACTATACAATCACATCAGTATTCTTCAATTACAAAACAAACCACAACATGCATCCTGATGATAGCTTATATCTCGTGAAGTCTCTGTTACACTGCATCCCCATGTCATCTCTAAACATATCTGAGTCATTTTCCTATAATATTCTTTCCCTACTTCTTCTCTGTATACTGCAGAGATTATGAAAGAAGAAGGAGAAATGAGATGAGCAAAATGCTGATGAAGAAAAAAAACTGAAAATGAAATAATAGAGTCAAGGGAGAACTAGAATATATGTTTACAGGATTGTTAAAGACCAAAGACACAGTGATTTTTTTTTCTTATGCTTTCTCTGTCTTCATTTGGTATGGGGGAGCAAAGTCATGGTTAAGCAGTCAATGCAAATATCACGATTCCTTACTTCACTTAGCCTCACTGCATTTATTAAGCTTATATTTAACATCTCACCCATCGAAAATATAACATATGGGCCACGTGGGTGAGAGTGCTATAAGAACCTTTGCTTGTGCAATCTTTGACTGGGGAGGTTTCAAAATAACCTGAAATTGAAATTGCTATTTAAAAACATTCTTTTTTCACTTTTCAAAATCCTTGTATAAGAGAAAGAAAGCCTTATAGATAAGAATTTCCTAAACTCCTCAAAGACTTGATCAGCAGGAGGTCAGCAGGGCAGGAGACCACTACTATTCTGAAGAACAGAAGATTTTGAGATGCAGGGAGCAGGGGTTGAGAGAAGGTGCAAATCAATGAAGAGACCTGCTAAACTGGAGGGTGAGAGCTTGGAAGACTCTAACAAAGAAATTGCTTGAATTATTGTTTTGTGTGTGTGAGTGTGTGTGTTTTGTTTCTGGTTGTGTCTGTTTCCTGAGTCTTGTCTGGTGTGTGTTTAAGACTCAGGAAGCAACAAATAGAGACCTCTTTTCAGCATCTCAACAGAAAAATTCCAGTGCGAACAGCGAATGATCACCTGGGAAGCCAGCTATTGAGTGTTGACTGCTCTGTGAAGTTTGCATCTTTTGGGAAGGCATAGCTAATGAGTTCAGGTGAAAAAACAGCAGAGAACAGACCAACTTTTACAGACTTTTTGGTGAATATTTTGAGCTGATTAGACAGATATGTTTTTATGGCTTTTTGATGTGTGTCCAAAAAAAAAAAATGTAGCTGTGCTTAAAGTCCATGTTTTTGTTTTTTTTTCCCATGGAAACTGCATGGAGGAAGACTGTGAATAAGGAAGAAGAGTTAAGAAAATCTGTCAGAAGGGGAGTACATAACAAGTTGCATGAGTGCTATATATCAATGCTATATATATATTACATTTTAAAAGTTCAAACTCCTATTAGTGAGGGCTTGAAAACCAGACTTCTAAGTACTTTAAAATGTATTTAACTAAAAATAGTCTGACATATTATAGAAAAACTATGCTTTCCACTTTAAAAATGGCTAGAACTGTTTGAACATGGAGACTTTTTACTTTAAATATGTGCAATTTGTTGCATTTTACTTGGATTAAAAGTAATTTTCAGTGGAGTTGTTAATCCAAGATGCTTAATTCCATCATATAGAATTTCCTTCTAGTCTTTGTAGGACCTCAACCACTGAAAGAAAGTCTAAACATCATATTTTTAGTAGAGGTTAGGTTATTTGATCCAAATAGGTTATTGTTATAAGACACATACATCCTGCAACACCATCTTCTCTCCTCTCCTGCTTTGGGGTCTGCAGGGGAAAGAGCACAGGCTAGTGCAGGCGCACGAAACTGGACTGAGACTTGACTTTTCCACTCACAAATCTTGCGTCCCCAAACCAGATGTTTTACTTCCTTACACCTCTGTTTATCTCTAAAACAGAATTGATAATGCCTATCTTGTCTTATGAGGATGGAATGAAATAATGTACATTAGATGCTGGCACAAGGTGCCTCAATGAATGGTGATATAATAGGGACTGCTTGTAGGTTATACTCCTCCTAGATCATATCCCTTCTTCAAGGAATTTTATTTCACCAATCCCTGAAATTCAGCATTTCTTTCCATTATGAATGTAGGCAGAAACCACACCATGTTGGCTGTGTAAATGGCTCATTCTGACGATATGAGAACGGTCAGGAGCCCTGGCATTTGGCTGTTGTGCATATTGTCTGCATTTGATGAGTGCTTCTAATTCCTGCCTCTCTTTGAAGTCTTGATATTCTCTCTTAGAGGTGGGCATATTATGCCCCCTTGGCCAAACCTAGCTCTCTGTTTTTGTGACGAAAGCTGTATTATCATAGCCAAACCCATTTATTTACATTGTCTAGAGCTGCTTTGGGCTCTATAAAGGTAAAGTTTGAGTAGCTGCCGTAGCGACCTACGTTCTGCGAGCTCAAATATACTATCTGGCCCTTAAAAAACAGTCTGCTGACCTCTGGTATATCAAATGCAGGAAATCACTACCTAGGTCAGATCATAGCTGATTCAGTAAGTGTTCATTCTCAGGTAAGTGTTGATAGTCACCAAAACATTTAACATCGATGTTCTATTAAGAACCAGCCACTATGCTAGGCACAGGGGATTTTTAAATGTAAAAAATAAAAAATAAAAAACCAATCAGGGCTTTCTAGCAACCACACTATACTGTGGGAAGAGCTGTGAAATAGTAAATCATAGATTTATCATGAGGATATATCATAGTGGTTCTTTCTGAAGTCAATTTTAAAGATCAGCTGAACTGTATTTCTTTTTCAGAAAATGCACATTCTATGCTACCTGACTTAGGAAATTAATGTTTGGTTGAAGGAGCTGACATTAGCCCAGGAAACACCAGCACGACCCCAGGGGCAGTTTTTACTCAGGTCATGCATCGTATACACATGGACATGAGTTCCTGAATGATTATTTTCCATAAGGTGGCCAGAGCACTGGGAGTGTGTGAAAGACCTGGAACAGCTTTACGGAAGAGGCAGGATTTGGATGGAAATTGACCCTCAAATGTTCTGGTTACTGCAACGCACTGTGCTTTGATTACTATATTGGTCTACTGATTAACTTTTTTTGACCGCTTGATCTTTCCGATAGAAACAGAGTTGGCACTATATATGGCAATATCAGCAAGACAAGTCATTTCTTTTTTTCCCTTTTTTCTGTTTTCTTTGAAAAGTTGCAGGTTCACAGAACCCACATAAACCATACATAAAATAAAGGATTCCCATACATCACCCCATTCATTGGCGTGGAACGTTTATTACAATTGATTATAGCACTTCTTTATAATTCTACTTAAAAAAATAATTGTTGCCATTGTTATAACTATTGAAGTATTATTAAAATAGTCTTGCATCCACAGTTTACATTAGGTATATTTTTTCATATACCACTCTGTTATTCACACCTTGTTTTAATGTCACACATTTGTTATAATACATGAAAGAACATGCTAATATTTGTACCATTAGCTATAATCCATTATCTATAATAGGGTTCACTGTGTTATACTGTTCTATATTTCATATGATAATTTTTACTGCAGTAACACATATGATCCAAGGTTTCTCCTTTTAACCACATTCATCTATATAAATTGGCGCTGTTGATTGCACTCACAATATTGTGCTACCATCACTACCATCTATTTCTAGAATTTACAGTCAACCCAAACTGAAATTCTGTACAAATCAAGCATCAACTATTCATTCTCCAAACCCAATGGTAAACTATAATCTAGATTCTAATTCTAATGAGCTTGTTTATTGTAATTAGTTCATATCGGTGAGATTATGCAACATTTGTCCCTTTGTGTCTGGCTTATTTCACCCGAGTGTAATGTCCTCAAGGTTCATCAATGTTCTTGCATACTTCAGGACTTCATTCCTTTATACAGTTGAATAATATTCCACTGTTTGTATAAACAAGATTTTGATTTTCCATTCATCGACTAATGGACACTTGGATTGCATTCATTTTTTTTGACAGTTGTGAATAATGCAGCTATAAGAATCAATGTGCAAATGTCTGTTTAAGTCTCTGCTTTCAGTCCTTCTAGTCATATACCTCATAGTGAGATTCCTCGGCAATGTGGTAATTCTATACCTAATTTTCTGACAAGCTGTCAAATCCTCTTTCACAATGGCTGCACCATTCTACATGCCCAACAGGAATGAGTGAAAATTCCTATTTCTTCACATTCTCTCCAAAACTGGTAGTTTTTTTGTGTTTTTTTTCAAAATAATAGCTATGATAGTAGATGTGAAATGGTTTTGGTTTGCATTTCCCAATGCTTATTGATGTTGGGCATCTGTTCATGTGTTTTTAAACATTTGTATGTCATCTTTGGAGAAATGTCTATTCAAACATTTTCCCCTATTTTAGTTTAATTTCTTATTTTTTTTAAATTGCATTGTCTGTCTTTGCATTGTTGAATTGTGGGATTTCTTAGTATATTCTGGCTATTGAACCCCTGTAGGATATGTGTTTTCTAAATATTTTCTTCCGTTGTGTAGGTTGTCTTTTCATTTTCATGACAAAGTCCTTGAGGTGCAAAATTTTTAATTTTGAGGAGGTCTCATTTATCTACATTTTTTTACATTGCTTGTGTTTTGGCTATAAAGTCTAAAGAACCATTGCCTAACACAAGGTCCTAAAGGTGCTTCCCTACATTCTCTTCAAGGAGTTTTATAGTCCTGGCTCTTCTATTTAGGTATTTGATCCATTTTGGGTCAATTTTTGTGTGAGACAAGGGTCCTCTTTCATTCTTTGCCTATGGATATACAGTTTTCCAGGCACCATTTGTTTAAGAGACTATTCTTTCCCAATTGAGTGTACTTGGCAGTAAAAATCAATGGCCATAGATGTCAGGTTTATTTATGAACTTTCAATTCACCCATTAGACAATATATCTATCCTTATGCCAATACCATGCTATTTTGACCACTAGAGCTTTGTAATGTGTTTTATTTATTTATTTATTTTTACACGGGCAGGCACCGGGAATCCAACCCGGGTCCTCTGGCATGGCAGGCAAGTGTAATGTGTTTTAAAGTCAGGAAATGTGAGTCCTCCAAATTTCTTCTTATTTTCAAGACACTATTGGCTATTTGGGGCACCTAACCCTTACAAATAAATGTGATAACTTGCTTTTCCATTTCTGAAAAGTAGGCTGTTAGAATTTTGATCAGGATTGCATTAAATCAGTAAATCATTTTGAGTAGAATTGACATATTAATGATACTTAGTATTCCAATCTATGAACGCAGAATGTCATTTTTTTAAAACTTTTCTTTGATTTCTTTTAGCAATGTTTTTTAGCGTTCTGTGTACAAGTCATTGGTTAAATTTATTCCTAGATATTTAATTCCTTTAGTTGCTCTTGTAAATGGAATTTTTTCTTGATTTCTCCCTGAGGTTGCTCATTATTGGTGTATAGAAATACTGCTGACTTTTACTTGTTGATTTTGTATCCCACCACTTTGCTGAATGCATTATTAGCTCTAGTAGTTATTTTATTTATTTTTTTAACTTTTTACCTGTACAATGTAACATATGTACAAAGCAAAGAAAGAAAAAAGCAATAGTCTTCAAGACCCATTTCAACAAGTAGTCACAGGACAGATTCCAGAACTTGTATGAGCTTCCATACGATCCTCTCAGATGTTTCCTTCTAGCTGTTCCAGAATATAGGAAGCTAGAAGGAACAAATATGGTTTCATCATCACAATCAACTCTTTTCATCTTTTCCTTGAAAAATAACATATATACGAAAAAGCAATAAATTTCAAAGCACAGCACCACAATTGTTGTGAACATACTTCAGAGTTTGGCATGGATTACAATTCCACAATTTCAGGTTTCTACTTTTAGCTGCCCTAAGATACAGGAGACTAAACAGAGATATCAATTTAATGTTTCAGCAATCATATTCATTTGTTAAATCCTAACCTCTCTGTATAACTTCACCATCACCTTTGATCTTCCTATCCCTCTCTTTAGGGGTGTTTAGGCTATGGCCATTCGAAAAATTTTATGTTGGAAGGGTCTGACAATAATATGGGTTAGGGAGATGGGACTATCCAATGTTCTGGAGAGTGTGCCCCTCGAGGTTTCAGGACTTATCTGGTCTGGGGACCCACCGGAGGATGTAGGTATCTGAAAAGTTACTCCAGTGCCTGGAACCCTTGTGGAATCTTATATATCACCCTAGGTGTTTGTTAGGATTGACTGGAATGGTCAGGGTTGGAGTTTGACAAGTTATGATACATAGCAAAGACATAGTTGACAGTTAGACAACTGAAGCTTGCATAAGAGCAACCTCCACAGTAGCCTCTCGATTCTATTTGAACTTTCTCTGCCACTGATACTCCATTAGTTATCCTTCTGTTCCCCCTTTTGGTCAGGATGGAATTGTTGATCCCACAGTGCCAGGGCCAGAATCATCCCTTGGAGTCATCTCTGATGCCACCAGAGAGACTTTCATCCCTGGATGTCATATCTCATGTAGGAGGGAGGGCAGTGGTTTCACATGTAGAGTTGGTCTTAGAGAGCATGAGGCCACATCTGAGAAACAAAAAATCTTCCAGAAGTAACTCTTACGCATGCCCTTAGGGATTCTAAACTTCTACGCTACCTACATAAACTTCACAAGAGTAAGCCTCAAGATCAAGGGTTTGGGCTATTGATTTGGGTGCCCCTAAAGTCTGACACCGTATCAGGGAATTCCCTGATGGTAAAGTTTAATAATTGTGTATTTTTTCTCCCATCCCTCAAGGGACCTCGCCATTACTTTTTGATTATCCGCTTAATATACTCTTGGATGTATCCAGGTATTACATTCAGCTATACAGGATTAAAGGACCTCTTTCTTATTCGGGGCTCCCTGTGTTTCAATTGTTCAAATGAGCTATACAGATAGGTTGAGTTAGATTATGTGCTGCAGAAAATTTAGGTTCCAGAAAAAATAAACCTTTCTTTCTTTGGTCTCAAAGAGTATGTGTGGTTCTAAAATATAGAAAATGTCTTCCTTATTCCTGTGTTCTGACTTACTTTAATTCTGATCTGATTGGCTTCGTTCTTATCTCTAAATACCATGTTATATATATAACAGCCTCTCAAAATCTAGAAATAATAATTACCACTCCAGACTAAATGTGTCTGCTATAAGAGCTTACAATCTAGGCCCCTGTTTTCTTATAAGCATTTTCTAAAGGAGACCATACCATAATTGTTCTTTTGTTTCTGGCTTAGTTTGTCTCACCAAATGTCCCACACATTCATTAACATCATTGCATGCCTCACAACTTCGTTCCCTTTTGTAGCACCACAGTATTTGATCATATGTGTATACCATCATTCGCCAATCTACTCAGTCAGGGAATCCTTCTGCCACCTGCCTTCATCAGGCATCATATATAACACCTGAAGTTCAAAGTCCATCAACACTCTTAATTTTAGATAATTCCATTGTTCCCAAGAGAAAGATAACCAATAAACACACCCTCAACATAGGAAATCTAAACCTCCTCTTAACTCTTGTCCTTCCCCCCATTATTTACCTCTGCTGTTGCTATGGTAGTGCTGATGTTTTCCTTTTAAACATAGCCCATAGCATGCAATAGTTTTCCCTCATATCCTGGACTTAAACACTCTTTGTACGTGAATCATACCTTTGAAGTAGTTCTTGCAAAAATTAATTTATATTTCTAGTATTAATCAGTGGGACACGTAGGTCTATACAACTCCTTTCAATTTTGTTCTTCTTCAATGGGTAATATTACTTACAGACCTGCTAGCGAACTGCCTGCACGTCTATCTATTCCCTTACACTGGAGTTCAACCTCATTAGCTAATGGTTCACCCATCTTTAGCTTCTATGTATCTCTAAGTCCCATATATTCTGTATTATAAACCTCTGATTTTGCCTTTACCATGGTCATAAAAGTGGAATCATACAGCGTCTATCCTTTTCTGCCTGGCTAATTTCACTCAGCATTATGTCCTCAAGGCTCATCCATCTTGTCATGTGCTTTAGAATGTCATTTCGTCCTACTGCTGCATAATATTCCATCATATGTATCTACCACATTTTGTTAATCTACTCATATATTGATGGGCATTTGTTTTGTTTTCATATTTTGGTGATTGTCAATAATACTGCTATGAACATCGGTGTGCAAAGGTGTGTCTGTATCATTACTTTCAGCTCTTCTGGGTATATACCAAGTAGTACTATTGCTGGGTCACAGGGCAAGTTGATATTTAGTTTCCTAAGGAATCGCCAAACTGTCTTCCATAGTGGCTGCATCATTATACATTCTCACCAACAGTGCGTAAGTGTTCCAATTTCCCCACGTCCTCCCCAGCATTTATAGTTTCCTGTTGTTTAATAGCAGCCATTCTTATAGCTATGAGGTGGTATCTCATTATAGTCTTGATTTGCATTTCCCTTATATCTAATGAAAATGAACATTTCATCATGTGCTTTTTTTTTTCTTGGGCAAGCGTCAGGAATCAAACCTGGGCCTCTGGCATGGCAGATGAGAACTCTGCATGCTGAGCCACAGTGGCCCGCCCTCTTCATGTGTTTTTGAGCCATCTGCATTTGCTCTCAGAAAAATGCCTATTAATATCTTTAACCCATTTCATATCTGGGTTGTTTTTTCTTTTCTTGTTGAGTTGTATGATTTCTTTATGTATACAGGATATCAAACCTTTGTCTAATGTATGACTTCCAAATATTTTCTCCCATTGAGTTGGCTGCCTCTTCACCTTTTTGACAAAGTCTTTTGAGGTGCAGAAGCATTTGATTTTGAGGAGTTCCCATTTATCTATTTTTTTCTTTTGTTGCTTGTGCTTTGGGTGTAAAGTTTAGGAAGCTACCTTTTGTTACTAGGTCTTGAGGATGTTTCCTTACATTTTCTTCTAGAAGCTTTATGATGCAAGTTCTTATATTTAAGTGTTTGATCCACCTTGAGTTAATTTTTGTGTACATTGTAAGGTAAGGGTCCTCTTTCATTCTTTTGGGTATTGATATCTAGTTTTCCCATGATTATTTATTGAAAAGACTATTTTGTCCCAGTTCAGAGGATCTGGGAGCCTTGTCAAAAATCAGTTGACCATAGATTTGGTGGTCTATTTCTGCACTCTCCATCCAATTCCATAGGCCAATACTTCTAACTTTGTGCCACTACCAGGCTGTTTTGACCACTGTGGCTTTATAATAGGTTTTAAAGTTAGGGAGTGTTAATCCTCCCACTTTGTTCTTCTTTTTTAGGATGCTTTTAGCTATTCGGAGTCTCTTTCCCTTCCAGATAAATTTGGTAGTTAGGTTTTCCAAATATTCAATGTAGGTTGTTGGAATTTTGATTGGCACTGTGTTAAATCTGTAGTTCATTTTTGGTAGAATTGGCATCTTAACTACATTTAGCCTTCCTATCCATGAGCAGGGGTCTTTCCACCTATTTAGATCTCCTTTGATTTCTTTTAGCAATGTTATGTAGTTTTCTGTGTACAAGGCCTTTATGTCTCTAGTTAAATTCATTCCTAAGTATTTGATTCTTTCAGTTGCTATTTTGAATGAATTTTTTCCTTAGCTGACTCCTCAGTTAGGTCATTGAATGTGTACAGAAATGTTACTGATTTTTGCACATTAATTTCATATCCCACCACCTTGCTGAATTTATTAGCTCAAGCAGCTTTGCTATAGATTTCTCAGGATTGTCCAAGGATAGTATCATATCATCTGCAAATAATGAGAGTTTTACTTCTTCCTTTCCAATTTGGATGCCTTTTATTTCTTTGTCCTGCCTGATTCCTCTAGCTAGATCTTCTAGTACAATGTTGAATAATAGTGATGACAGTGGGTATCCTCGTCTCATTCCTTCTACTTAGGGGGAAAGATTTCAGTTTCTCTCCATTGAGTATGATGCTGGCTATCGGTTTTTCAAATATCCCCTTTATCACATTGAGGTAGTTATCTTTGAGTCCCATCTTTTGAAGTCTTTTATCAGAAAAGGATGTTGAATTTTGTTGGGTGTTTTTCAGCATCAATCGAGATGTGATTTTTTCACCTTTTGGTTTGTTAATGTGCTGTATTACATTAATTGATTATCCTTGCATTCCTGGTATAAACCCTAGGTGGTCATGGTGTATAGTTCTTTTAATGTGTTGTTGAATTTGATTTGCTAATATTTTGTTGAGAATTTTTCCATCTATGTTCATTAGGAAGATTGGCCTGTGGTTTTCCTTTATTATAGCATCTTAACCTGGTTTTGATATTAAAATGATATTAGCTTCATAAATAAGTTAGGTAAAATTCTTTTTTCCTCATTTTTTTTTTTTTGGAAAAGTTTGAGCAGGATTGGTGCTAGTTCTTTTTGGAATGTTTGATAAAATTCACCTGTCAAACCATCTGGCCCTGGGCTTTTCTTTGTGGGAAGATTTGTGATGGCTATTTGAATCTCTTTACTTATGATTAGTTTATTGAGACCTTCTGTTTCTTCCTGAGTCAGTGTAACTTGTTTGTGTGTTTCCAGGGATTTCTCCATTTCATCTAGGTTGTCTAGTTTGTTGGCATATAGTTGTTCATATGATTTCTTTTATTTCTTCAGGGTCTATGGTAATGCACCTCTTCTCATTTCTGATTTAGTTTATTTACATATTCTCTCTTTTTTTTCTTTGTCAGTCTTGCTAATGGCCCATCAATTTTATTGATTTTTTCAAAGAACCAATTTTTGGTTTTATTTCTTCTTTCTGTTGTTCTTTTCTTTTCCCATTCATTTAATCTTTAATCTTTGTTATTTCTCTGCTTCTATTTGCTTTGGAGTTAGTTTGCTGTTCTTTCTCAAGTTTCCCCAGGTGAGCAGTTAAGTCTTTGATTTTCGCTCTTTCTTCATTTTTAATATAGGCATTTAGGGCAATAAATTTACCTCTCAGCACAGCCTTTGCTGCATCCCATAAATTCTGATATGTTTTATTCTCATTTTCATTTGTCTCTAGATAGTTACTGATTTCCCTAGAAATTTTTTCTTTGACCCACTTTTTAAAGAGTGTGTCATTTAATCTCCATGTATTTGTGAATTTTTTTTTATAGTTTGATTATTATTGAGATCCAGCTTCATTCCGTTGGGATCAGAGAAAGTGGTTTGCATAATTTCAGTGTTTTTAAATTTATAAAGACCTGTTTTGTGCCCCAGCATATGATCTATTCTGGTGAATGTTCTATGAACACTAGAGAAGAATGTATATCCTGGTGTTTTGGGGTGTAATGACCTATATATGTCTGTTAGCACTAATTCATTTATCAAGTAGTTTAATTTCTCTATTTCCTTGTTGATCTTCTGTCTGGTTGTTCTACGTATTGAGGAGAGTGGTGTATAGAAATCTCCTACTATTATTGTTGAAACATCTATCGCTCCCTTCCACTTTTGCCAATGTCTGTCTCATGTACTTTGGAGTTCTTGGATTGGGAACATAAACATTTATGATTGCTATTTCTTTTTGATAGATTGTCCTTTTAATTGATATATAGTATCCTTTCTTTGCCTCTTATGATGTCTTTACATTTAAAGTGTATTTAGTGTAGCTACTTGTGCTTTCTTTTGGTTACAACATGCATGGAACATCTTTTTCCAACTTTTCATTTTCAATCTATTTGTATCTTTGCAAATAAGATGAGTCTCTTGTAAGCAGCATATAGCTGGATTATATTTCTTAATCCATTCTGTTAATCTGTATCTTTTAATTGGTAAGTTTAGCCTGCTAACATACAAAGTTATTACTGAAAAGGTGTTTCTTGAACCCACCATTTTATCTTTTGGATTTTATTTGTCAGAGCTATATATTCTTTTCCTTCTTTCTCTTTTCATCCTTTAAATTACCCTTACTGGTACTCTTCAATTCTATGCCCTCCTTCACACCTCTCCTGTCTTTTTATTTTTCAGCTGACAGAACTCCCTTTAGTATTTCTTATGGGCTCGTTTCTTAATGACAGATTCTTTCAAGTTTTGTTTTCTGTGAAAATTTTAATTTCTCCCTCAGTTTTGAAAAACAATTTAGCTGGGTACAGAATTCTTGGCTGGAAGTCTTTGTCTTTCAGGATTTTAAATGTGTCATTCCACTGCCTTCTCGCTTCCATGGTGCCAGTTGAGTAGTCTGAACTCAGTCTCATGTGGTTTCCCTTGTACATAGTAGATTGTTTTCTCTTGCCACTTTCAGATTTTCTGCTTCTCTTCAACATTTGATAGACTGATTGGTACATGTCTTGGGGAAGGCCTATTTGGATTTATTGTATTTAGAGTTTGTTGAGCCCTTTGACTTGTACATTTATGTTCTTTATAAGGGTTGGAAAGTATTCCTACTTTATATCCTCAACTACTCTTCCTAGCCCTTTACTCCTCTCTTCTCCTTCTGGGACACCAATGATTCTTATATTTGCATGCTTTTATTTATTCATCATTTCCCTGAGGTCCAATTCAAAATTTTCCATCTTTTTTTGCTATTTTGAGTGCTCTAAATCAGTTATCCTGTCCTCTGGTTCGCTTATTCTTTCTTCACCTCTTCAAATCTGCTGTTATGTGTCTGTAGCATGTTTTTTATTTGGTCTACTGAAATGTTAATCGCTGTGACTTCTGCTATTTTTCTGTTTATTCTTTCAAATTCCTCTTTATGCTCTTCTAGTGTCTTCTTGATCTCCTTTATGTCATTAGCCATCCCACTTATTTTATTTAGGAGAGTTATGTCAACATCTTTGATTAGCTGTTCCATTGTCTTCTCCTCTGCTGTTTTATTTTGGTCTTTAGGCTGAGCTATACATATATTGTGATGTACCTAGTGATCTTCTGTTGTTTTTACCGCATGTAAATATCTTGATTGATTTACTTTGGGAGTTGATTTCCTTCAGTTGTTTAAAGCCTTGTGTTTGTGGGATGGATGTGTAGCAGTATTAGCAGTGCAGGTATAGGTGCAATTGGGGATGCTACACTGGTGCCTGTGACCCTGGGTGCCCGGCAGCCAGGGAGAATGTGCCTGTGCAGGTGCATAGGTCTGGGAGGTATGGCCCTGATTGTGCATTAGTCTAGGGCATGGGGCCCTTTGTGCTCATGTGCAGAGCTATGGCAGCATGTTGGCATTAAAGCTTCATGGGCTGGGGACAGATGTGACCTGGCTGCAGGTCAGTGCTTTCCCAGAGCTGTGGGACATCACTGGTGGTCATGTGCATGTGTGGGTCTAGGAGTGCTGTAGACTGACGTAGCTGTGCAGAGAGCTTAGGATAGGGAGGGGTGTGGCTGTGTGACACTATGGGCTGGGGGTGGGTGTTAGCTCTAGTAGTTTTGTTGTTACTCTGTGACTTTTTCTCTTGCCTTCTTCCGACCCATATCCAGTTAAGGAAATTATGAAATAAGTAACTGCTCAAATGGCATTAGAACAACCTTGGAAGTTATGAGACATTTGCCAGGAACATTTTTTTTTTCTGAAGAGAATAGGTAGAGGATATTGTCAGAAAGGTTTTTGATAATTGATTTAATCTCTTGTAATTGATCTGTTGAGATCTTCTACTTCTGGAGTCAGTGTAAATTGCTCATGCATATCTAGGAATTTGTCCTTTTCATCTAAGTTGTCTAATTAGTTGGCATGTAATTGTTCATAATATCCTCTTTTAATCCTTTTTCCCTCCTGTGAGGGCAGTAGTAATGTCCCCCTCTCATTTCTGATTTATTTGCATCTTTTCCCCTTTTTTCTCTGTCAGTTTAGCTAAAGATTTGTCAATTTTATTGACCTTTTCAAAGAACCAACTTTTGGTTTTGTCAATTCTCTCTATTGATTTTTTAAAAATCTCAATACCATTTATTCCTGCTCTAGTCTTTGCTATTTCTTTTCTTCTTCTTGCTTTGGGACTAGTTTGGGGTTCTTTTTCTAGTTCCTCTTTCTTCTTTTTTTTATCATAAGCATTTAGGGCTATAATTTTACTCTTCAGGACTGCCTTCACTGCATCCCATACTTTTTAAAAATTTTTAATATTTTTATTGTAAAAATTTAACATACAAACTTATAACACTCTTGACATACAAACATTCCATACATGGTGTACAATCAGTGGCTCACAATGTCATCACATAGTTGTATATTCATCACCATGATCATTCTTTTGAATATATGCATCACTTCAGCAAAATAAATTGAAAAGAAAATAGAAAAACTCATACATACGATACCCCTTACCTCTCCTTCTCATTGACCAGTAGTATTTCAATCTATTCAATTTATTTTAACCTTTGTTCCTTCTATTATTTATTTTTTATCGGTATTTTTACTCATCTACCCATATCTTAGATGAAAGCAGGATCAGACACAAGATTTTCACAATTACACAGTCACATTGATAAAGCTGTATCATTATACAACCATCTTCAAGAATACATGGTTACTGGAACACAGTTCTACAGTTTCAGGTACTTTCCACTAGCCACTCTAATATACAATAAACTAAAAAGGGGATATCTATATAATACATAAATAAAACCTCCAGGATAACCTCTCAACTCTGAAATCTTTCAGCCACTGACACTTTATCTTGTCTCATTTCTCTCTTCCTCCTTTTGGTCGAGAAGGTTTTCTCAATCCCTTGATGCTGGTTCCTGTCTCATCCCAGGATTTCTGTCCTACTTTGCCAGGGACATTTACACCCTGGTAGTGATGTGCCACGTCGGGGGCAGGGGGCAGTGAGTTCATTTGCCATGTTGGCTTAGAGAGAGAGAGGCCACATCTGAGCAACAAAAGAGATTCTCTTGGGGTGACTCTTAGGCTTAAGAGATAAGTTTCTGCAGGGATAAGTTTCATAGGGGAAAACCCCAAGATTGAGTGCTTGGACTATTGATTTGGCTGTCCCCACTGCTTGTGAGAATATCAGAAATTCTCCAAATGGGGGAGTTGAATATTTTCTCCTTTCTCCCCATCCCCCAATGTGACTTTGCAAATACTTCTTTATTCACTGCCTAAATCACTCTGGGATTTATTGGGGCACCATACTAATCTGGACAAGCCAACAAAATCTCATGCCTTATTCATGATTCCATGTACTTAATGGTTCAATTAAACTGACCATACAAGTTAAATTGGGAAATGTAAATTTTGCACAAAATAAACATCTCTCCCTTTAGTCTTACTCAGAAGTTGAAGTTTTAAAATATGGATGACATCGTCCTTTACCCAGTCTTCTGATATACCTTAGTCCTATCCAGATCAGCTTCATTCATATCTCTACTCAATGTCTGATCACATTTTCAACTTTATCCCATAATTTTGATATGTTGTGTTCTCATTTTTGTTCATCTCAAGGCATTTACTGATTTCCCTTGTAATTTCTTTTTGACCCACTGATTGTTGAAGAGAGTATTATTCAATCTTCATAAATTTGCACATTGTTGATGATGTCATTCACATGCAATTTTTTAAGATGGCTTCCTTTATGGTTAACTGATATATTTCCATTGGTATAATTTTTTTTTTTTTTTTTTGCATGTGCAGACATCAGGAATCAAACCCTGGTCTCTGGCATGGCAGGCGAGAACTCTGCCTGCTGAGCCACCATGGCTTGTTCATGTAATCATTTTTATAGGTACATTTCCCTGACCTAGATTTTAAATTTAGGTAACACTGAGTAACTTATGATGTCTTCCTCAAAGGTCAAAATTTGTCTCTTCATACTCTCTGTATATTTTTCCTGATTTTATAGATATTTATCTTACCTTCTAAACATTTTCTCTTATGGAAATAAACATTATGTGAGTTTGTCAGCAGCTCAAAGGCAAGCAGAGTGGCGTGAAAGTTTCATACTGAAAAAAGGGAAAGGCTTCAGGTATGTACTGATTGGAGGTTGTTGACATGGCAAGGCTGGAAGGGGGTTTGCTAAAAGTGAAGCGTCTCATGCAATTTATTTGGGGAGGATTTTAGCTTTCTATGAGTTGAAAACAGGGGCAAGGTGTAGGGAAGCTGGCAGTCATTGTCCAAGTACTGCTTGTTCTGGACTGATTCCTGCAAAAGCTGTGGTTTGGCTTCCTGGACTGGTAATTAAAGAGGATGTAGTGCGGTGCTCTCTCTATATATATACATATATTCACTATCTTAATCTAATCTGCGCAGCTGCAGCTTTTTAGCCCATCCTCATCTTCTTAATCATTTTACCTATTCTTATTTTGATCATCTTCTGTTTTATATCCTCTTTGCTGAAATGTAGAGATAAGAGTTGATCACCTATTACAAATATTCATTTTCCATAGGTTTATAAAAAAAGGCAAGATTATGTTTCTATTTTGCTTTTTTTTTCTATTTTAAGAGGATTTGTTATCACCAGTTCTGATAATACAATATCTCATGTTACACGTGTTGACTATTTTACTTATCTATTCATTTTTGCTATGTTAACATATTGGATACATGCCTTTATGGAGTCTGTAACATCTTTTCATCTTTATTGTGATTTTACCTAGTAGCTAAGAAACTGTAGTCTGGGTTGTTTCTTCTTTATCTTTACGTACTTATAATCAATAGAATAGTCATGGACCATGCGATGCCTACTGATTCTTCCAAGGGAGCCCCAGAATTCTATGGAATGTCTCCATTCCATTCTTTCTGTAAAAAAAAAAGATATGGTGTTATGTAGGCCACAATTGATTAAGGTAGGCACATAATCCAAGTTTGGATGGTCTATATGTTTTGTTTGGTTTTTATGTATGCCCTAGCTACTCACACATCACTTCTTCCAGGAAGCCTTGTTGGCCCTGGAAAAAGAGTTAAATGACTCTCATTTGTGTTCCTTTGGCAGTCTTCATGTTTATAATCAAAGGACTTATGGTTGCAATCTCACTGCTTCTTAACTTGTTGCCACTGGTTTTTGATTACTTTCTTTATATGATATATGTTTTTAAACTTGCAACTTCAAGACTTGTTGAACTAACCTAAACTCACAGTGGGATATAAGGGGAGATATAAAAAGCTGGAATTCAACTGCGGAACTAATAGGAAATCATGAAAGGCCATGAAGTAGACTATGAGCTGGAAGGAAGGTATAGTTATGAAGCAAAAAAAAACTATGAGTAAGCAGAAGTCATCATATAGAGAGAATATGAGAGAAAATGAGCTTTAGAAGGAAGGAAATTGTGTAGACTCAAAGAGAAGAGGAACACAAAAGAACTGAGACACATTAGGTATAGAATGAAAATCCACACACTCCTGCTTTTGAGGCTATATAGTTTCCTTGGACCTCTGGGATTATTTATTTATTCATTTATTTTGCATGGGCAGGCATGGGAATTGAACCAGGGTCTCCAGTATGGCAGGTGAGAACTCTGCCACTGAACCACCATGGCCCACCCTATTTGGGATTCTTTTTCTTATTTTTGGGTGCATGGTCCAAGAATCAAACCTAGGTCTCCTGCATGAAAGGCGGGCATTCTAACCACCGAACTACCAATGCAGCCTGGGATTTTATATTATATATTTTATGCTATAAAAATATGTTTATGGAGACCCAGGTTTGATTCCCAGTGCCGGGCCATGCAAAAAAATGATAGTGTATATATATATAATTTAAATAGTACAAAGAGAAAGAGGGAAAAGAATATATAGATCTGACAAATAAAATAAAAAATGAAAAGATGGTGGAATCAAGAAACACATTTTCAGTAATAACTTTTAATGTTAATGGACTAAATTTACCAATTAAAAGATAGAGATTGGCAGAATGGATTAAGAAACATAATCCAGTTATATGCTGCTTAAAAGAGACTCATATTAGACACAAAGATACAAAGAGATTGAAAGTGAAAAAATGGAAAAAGATTTTCCACGCAAGTTGTAACCAAAAGAAAGCAGGAGTAGCTATACTAGTATCAGACAAAATAGACATTAAATGTAAAGATATCATAAGAGACAAAGAAGGACACTATATACTAATTAAAGGGTCAATTCACCAAGAAGATATAACTATCATAAATGTTTATGGTCCCAATCAAGAAGTTTCAAAGTACATGAGACAGACATTGGCAAAACTGAAAGTAGTGAAGAATATTCAACAATAACAGTAGGAGACTTCAATACATCACTCACCCCTATAGATAGAACAAGCAGACAGAATATCAACAAGGAAATAGAGAAGTTAAATAACTTGATAAATGAATTAGACCTAACAGATACATATAGGTCATCGCACCCCAAAGCACAAGGTTATATATTCTTCTCTAGTGCTCATGGAACATTCTCCAGGATAGATCATATGCTGGGGCACAAAAAGAGTCTTTATAAATTTAAAAATTTGAAATTATTCAAAGCACTTTCTCTGATCAAAATGGAATGAAGCTGGATCTCAATAACCACCAAAGGATGAGAACATTCACAATATATATGGAGATTAAATAACACACTCTTAAACACCCAGTGGGCCAAAGAAGAAATTGCTAGAGAGATCAGTAGCTATCTGGAGATGAAGGAAAATGAGTATACAACTTATCAGAACTTATCAGAACTTATCCCCCTAAGATCAGGCAAAAGACAAGGATGCCTACTGTCACCATTATTATTCAACATTGTGCTAGAAGTTCTAGCCAGAGGAATCAGGCAGGACAAAGAAAGAAAAGGCATCCAAACTGGAAAAGAAGCAGTAAAACTCTCATTATTTACAGATAACATGATACTATACTTGGACGATCCTGAGAAATCTACAGCAAA
>PVIY010028915.1:0-32559 GCA_004026745.1 Myrmecophaga tridactyla | reverse complement strand
CATGAACCTCATCTGTTGCTGATTACATCTGCAGTCGGCTAAGAGGAGCGCCTGCTACGATGAATGACGTTTGACTTAACTGGCTGGTGCTTAAATGAGAGAGCTCAACGTAGCACAGCCCAAGCAGCTTGGCATACTTCATCACAGCACTTGCAGCTCAGCCCAGGCCTTTGGAGGTGTAGAAAGGAATCACCCAGGGGAAAGTTGTTGGAACACAGAGGCCTGGAGAGAAGGCCAGCAGAGATTACCCTGAGCCTTCCCACGTAAGAAAGAACCTCAGATGAAAGTTAGCTGCCTTTCCTCTGAAGAACGAACAAAATAAAACCCTTTTATTAAAAGCCAGTCCGTCTCTGGTGTGTTGCATTCTGGCAACTAGCAAACTACAACAATGCTGTTGTTCATTTTACTCTTCCTTGGACAGGACAAGGTCGGTTTGTCAGTATCTGTTAAGAGTCAGAAAGAGTAATTTGCTCCATGCACTCCTATGGTGGTCTGTTTCTCTTTCTCAACCATAATTCATGCTCACAGATGCCAGTCCAGCTCTTACTTAACACAGGCTCTCAGCTAATATACCCAGCATGGAGGAAGGTTCCCTCTTCCTCCTTATCCCTGAGCCCAGTGACATGGGGAGCTGCACAAGTCTTTATGCCTCAGCAGCTATTCTCAGAGCTTTGTTGGGAAACTTGCCTTCCAGAGGCCTTTTCATTCTCTCTCTACTTTTTGCCCCACTATCTTCTGGGATTCCCAGTATCTGCCTAGACTGGGAAATGGTAGAGAGGGAACCTGAAAAAGGAGAATTAATGCTTAGCAGAGAAATACCTGAGGTGTGGAAAGAGGAAGATTCTGCATCTTCCAGTTGATGTAGAACCTGGAACTGAGTCTGGCAGAGAAGGTGGGCAGGGACACAGCCCCTTTCTACCTTTTCGGGGGGACAATTTCATGAAGAAAAGCAGAAGTGTGCCATATGCTGGCACTGAGACTGGTTTTCCTCAAGCCAGCTCCATCTACCCTATAAACATTGTTAATCATTCCAGAGTCTGTCATAAGGTTGTATTGTCAGTCTCAGCTTTTAAGAAGTGCTGTGGGAGTGACTGGCCAGCTGCCATTTTGAACCAGAAGTCTTTAGACAGCTTAATTTTAACTTTTCTATTTTCTGAACAGCTATATACTCAAAAGGTCAAAAAGAAAATTTCCAAAGAAGTAACTAAAGCCCATGGTGACCTGTCTCTCTCCCCTACAAAGTCTGGTTGAAAACTTACTCACAGAGCAAGAGAAAAAGAAGCAACCACCTTTTTTTTAAGAAGTAAATCATTTTCACAGAATTTTTCAACTGCAAGTTTAGTTTTCACTCAATATCTTGATTTTGCAGGCTGTCCCAGCAGCTAGATCTCCCCAACTCTACTGAGGACCCATTACTCACAGATAGTCCTGCAGTGTACTGAAAGAAGTCTCTGTCTTTCCCATGCAGAAGCCCAAGAAGTTTGTCCTGGGCAGTGTGGCTGAACTGAGCCCTACATATGGGGTCTTGGAATTAAGAGTACCACATACCCCCTCTGACCTTCAACTATAAATTTCAGACATCTCCCCTCACCTCCAAATATCGTCCTCTGACCCAACTCCCAACCCTCCATCCAATTTAGGAGCAGAATTTCATTCCAAGTTCTAGAAAAATAAAAACACAAGCCAAGTGCAAAATAAATTTGAAAAGAAACTGATATAATGAAGGTTTAGTCATATACAGAACATCATGACAGTTATGTTTGAAGGCCCTGGAATGCCCAAGTTCAAATCTGTATCCACCACTTAGTATAGACTATGACCTTGGGCAAGTGATTTAACCTCTCTGGGTTTTATTTTCTTAACCACAAAATGGGCTAGTAAGAGCACCTACTTCATAGAGTTGGGATTAAATAAGTTAATATAAAGTGCTTAAGGAGGTAAATGCTTAATATCTGTTAGCTATTAATATTGCCTATTATGTGGCAAGCACAAGCAGCTGTATTATTGCTAGGAATTTCATCCTACCACATAGTCATCTCCCCTCAAGGAAGCCTTATCCAGGTAGTAATACATGGGAGGAATAACAGGAAATCAAATCAGATCCTTAGTACTAGGTGGGCAAGTGCACCATTAAGACGCCTTCTTCTAAAAGGGAACAGGATTACTCAGCCTGATAAACCTGGCTCAGCTTTGGGTCTGGGGTGAAGCCAATTCCATGTTCTGGAATGGTCAGTTCCAGGAGGCAGTCCCTGAGTCCACTCTTCAGCCCTCTGCAAAGACAAGGATGCCCAAACTGCCTCTGCCACCCAGAGACAGACTAAGAGATGGAGGTGACCAATCCGCTGGACATAGAACTGGTCTGCTTATTGCATGGGGGCAGGATGTGGGGGAAAAAAATGTCTTTTGCACAGGCCAGGTTCTGATGAATCACTCTTCCTTGAATAGGCTGGAAGCATTTCCTCCTATTCTCTCTTCTTTTATAGAGAAGGACAAACATGTTCTCCCCTCCCCAATAATTTACCCAATAAAATCTCCCCATAGTTCTGCCATCCATTCTCTCAACAAATAATTATTGAGGACCTACTATTGCCAAGCCCCATTCTAGGCAATAAAACAAAGTATTTCAGATGTCAAATGTTATGAAGAAAAATAACAGAGAAGGGGGACAGAGGATGCTGGATCAGTTACTGTATAAAATAGCCTAGCTGGGAAAGCCTCATTCAAATGCTGACATTTAAGCCAAGTCTTGAGGTGGTGTGGGAGGAAGCCACATAGATATCTGGGGGCAAGTGCTCTTGGCTGAGGGAACCACTACCATGAAAGCCCCGAGGAAGATGTGGACCTGGCATATTTGAAACTCACAAGGAAGCCTGTATGGCAGGAGTTGAGTGGGTCAAAGTATTTGACAGTGGAATGGTACCCAGGGCCATGACAGGCGGGGGCCTGGAAGCATTGAAGGATGCTTTTCCTCTGAGTGAGATGGGATCCTTTGGAGGACTTTAAGCAGGGGAGTGACATAATGTGACAAATATTTTAAAAGATTGTTCTGGTAGTTGCATTGAAAATACATTACTAGTAAGGCACAGAGAACTTGAGCAAAAATAGCAAGGGCCATCAGGGACCACCATGCAAAGGTGGTGAATGAGTGGGAGACGTATCTCAATGGTCAAAGGTTGGGCCCTGGCACAGCACACTTAATGAGAATGGAAAAGAAACAGGATCAAGTCAACCAACAGCTAAAGCTGAGCTCTCACGTACCTGATGCCCTGCAACTTCAAAACCTAGAAAACTGTCCAGAAAGAAACTCCATCCCAATGAATTAAATTAAAGGTGACAAGAAAAGACCACCTGGTGAAAAACAAGGCAAAGATGGAATCACAATGCATTTTTTTCACATTGGATCAGAGCAAAGTGAAGGTCTAGGCAGGTCTCTTCATACTAGGTATGAGAAGAAAGAAGAAGAAGAAAAAAAAAACTTCAACTGTGCAAACATTCTAGAACATGAAAAAGAATGGAAACATAATATGAAAAATAAAAATAAAAAACCCAGTATGAAGTCATTTATACAAGACTTAAAACAAGATGATGAAGCAATGTACTGTGGATGAAAAGGGAGATTACTAAGTTAAGGAAACAACTGAGAGCCAAAGCAACATCCTTACAGATCAAATAAATAAATGTAAACTAACAAAGAACAGACTTGGCACAACTAAAATTTTTTTTTAATGACATAAAGAAAAGACTTAGGAAATCTCAGTGAACAGAAAGGCAAAAGTCAGCTGAAAAAATAGATTACAGACAATGATAAATTTAGACTTCCAAGTTGGCCCCAAATAAGGACCACACAAATTTCTCAAGGAGAGGATCCCAAAAAAAGTATATTCAGAGATGTAATTTCATAACATTTTGATCATATTAGAAAAATACTAAATCACAAGGAAATTAAATTACCAGAAAAAAAAACACAATTTACATTGAGATATTGAACATATTCTAATCAACTTCAAATTTAGAGAAAAATTTCATCCAGGCAAAAATTAAGGCAAGGATGGAATCAAGCTGGCCTCAGATTTCTTCATATCACCATTTTTTAAAAGAAGAAATCAGAGTTTTGCCTACAAAGTAACAAAATAAGGTAAGTATAATTCAAGAATATTATAACTAAAGACATCCCTAAACATGAAGGAATTCAAGAAACAAAGAATCCATGAGCCCTTTTGGAAAGTATATTTGAAGACTAAATCTAAACAACGGCATGATGAATTTATAAAAAATAAATGATATTAATAAAACTCTAGATTGGAGAAGTTATGATCAAAACAACTAGAGAGCGCTAAATTAATTTAAATACATATAAACAATAACAAAAGTTTTGACTGCTGAACAGGATATCTTATAAATCATTTTTAGTTTGAAATTATAAAAGCATCCAAAAAAATCAGGACATAAAAGAATGAGAGATAGGAGAAAGTATGAGAGTATAAAACATCCCATCTTTTATAACACAAGGTTAACTAGTACCACTTAAAAAATAGAAAGGTGAATGTTAATAAAATAATAGTAGCTTCAACTATCTGAATTCAAGTTTTTACTTAACCTTAGATAGATACATAAAGAAATAACATTGGCAGTGAAAAAAAACATGATCTTAATTTCAGCAGTTCCTTGAGTTTCACGTCAGTTTATTTTTCTCTGGATGCATTCAAGCAAAATTAAATTAATGCCTTCATTTTAATAAACACTCCCAATACTATCTCTAGTTGGTTAGCTAGCTACTTATCTACCTAAACAGCCTTTCATTCTTCCATCCTTTCTATGCATGGATATCAGGAATGATGTCCACCAAGTGTTATTTCTTACTCCTGGAACTTGGAGTTGATTCATTGCTTTCTTCTTTGTATTTTTAAAAGTTAAAAAATTATTTTATAATAAGCACTTGTCATTTAATAAAAGAATGAAGTTACTTTTAAAAATATATGCTTACTTAAGTTTGATACAGCGATAAATTAAATCACAATTTGATGGTGTCCTAAAACCAGAATGATTACTCAATAGTAATTGCGTATTCAGATATATAAAGTAAGCAGCACACCACACATTTCCAAGCAAGAGAGAAAGAGCTCGAGCCAATGCTTTGTTTTTCAATATCCCAAGTCCATTCATCCATTCATCAATTTCCTCCCGAGGACCCACTCCGTTCCACACGTTATGCAGTTCCCACTGTGGCGCGATTTCTAGACTTGCTCCTCATGACTCATTTTGACTAACAATTTCCTCTTTAGTTGGTTAAAAAAAAAAAGTATATGGCAATATTTCATTTTGATGCTCTAATTCACCAACCATCACAAAATGGTGGATGTTATTGAGCTTTCCTTTCATCTTCTTAAAGATGAAATAGTTACTGATTGTACATATACTTCGCAGGTTTATTTTATATAAAATATATATATACTAAAATAAGAACCATGGGTGTTTCACTGGAATTCTTTCAGCTGTAGATTTATGTTTTGTGCACTTTCTGTATGAGGTTAAATTTCACAACAACAAAAAAGTTAAAATAAAAAAAAACTGTTAGATATAAGCATGATTTATCGGTTAGCTCAGCTCAGTAAATTCAATTTTCATCTGATAAAGAGTAAAACCAGAAGATTATCCATATCTATATGAAGCATATAGCATTGTGTATTATTTACCTATTGCCATATATCAAATTGTCTCCGAAATCAGCCACTTATAACAAAAACATTTATTAGCTTACTGATTCTGTGGCTGGGAATCCCACCCACCCTAGCGCAGTATCCAGCTTCCCTGTCTCTCACAAGGGTAGAATGAGTGTGCAGGCTGGGGCTTGTCACCCCAAGACTCAGCTGGGGAGGGCCCCACTCCAGCTCACTCACGTGGCTGTAGGCAGGCCACAGGTGCTTGCTGGCTGTTGGTCCTTTCCAGAGGTCCTTGCCATGTGGACCTCTCCAGAGGATGCCCAAAACACAGGGCTTGCTTCCCCCAGGGTGAGATCTAAGAGAGAGAGTGAGAAGGACAGAGACAAAGAGGGACAGAGAGGGAGAAGTACCCAAAATGGAAGCCAGATTTTTATAATCTAATCTCAGAAATTATATCCAATCACTTCTACCATACTTTATTTGTTAGAAGCTGGTCCCTAAAGCTATTCCACCTTCAAGGGGAGGTGATTACACAGCAAGAGGTGGGGTCACTGGAAGCCATCTTGGAAGGCCACCAACCAACAGGTTAACAGTGGTTGGGTCTAGATAATGGATTGGAATTACAGGTGGTTTTTAACTTCGTATTGCTTCTCTGTTTTTGTAAACTGCCCACGGTGCACAGGCAGAAGTGGTTGGAAACACAGGTGCCATACTTACATTCTGCTTCTGTCACTCGTCAGATGAGTCAGATGTTAGGCCTTATTTAGCTTTACTAAGCCTCAGTTTCCCTAGTCCCTACTTCTTAGAGCTGTTATTAAGAGCTCATTAAATTATCATTGATGATTATGTATTTCTTGGTATATGGAAAAGAAGATAGGGGAAGTTGTACTAACTATATAACTGCTATATAATTCCCCTTTATTCTCATGCTTATATTTTCATTAGGGGAAGAGGGTGATAAGCACATAAAGCACAGGAAAAGTGAGAGCTAAAACTCTAAGCAAATGCTAAATTGTGTCTATCCAACCATAAACAAAGGCATTACTAATCGAGAGAAAATGAAAGATGAAGCAATTGTGGAAATAGATGGACCTCAGAGGAGGCAGGGCAGGCTGTGGGCAGGCATGAGGACAGGATTAGAGGATTTGAAATTTAGTAAGTTCCTCATGGACTGAGTGCTCCTCCCTGTCAGCACTGGAGATACAGTGTTGAATAAGACAGAATATCTGCCTTCAAGGAAGTCATAGCCCAGAGGGCAGAGACATCAATAAAGAGACTCAAAATATTTCTTAGTCCAGAAATAGAAGTAAGCATTTAATACAGTTATTTATTGAGCACCTACTACTTGCAGGCATTACAATGGATATCAGAAACTACTGCCTTCAAAGGAGCTCATAGTCCTGTGTAAGAGACAAGCAATTAGACAGGCAATTTCAAAGCAATGCAATAAACTCTAAGATGAGCAGAGGGATGAAATGAGATGGGAGAACAGAAGAATCAGAGGAGTGGCAATTTACCCAAAATTAGAAAGTCAAGGAAGCCCTTGTAGGGAAGATCACGTCTAAGCTGAGATGACTGGCCAAGCCAAGGGTTAGGAGAGGGGAGGTGCGGTCAAAGTAACACCCTAAACACCAGGCCCGATGGGCACAGAGAAAGATCACAAAACTGAGGGGACTACAGGCTGGAGGGAGCTCTGACTAGAATTCTGGTTTAGGCAGATCAATTGAGACTGGGTTATGGAGGGTTAAAAACTGCAGACAACAGAAAATAGGAAGCATTTAACACTTTCAGAGGCAATGGCAGGGTGAATGCTCTAAGTAAGGTGAATGGGTTGACTCTCAGGGAAGTGTAAATGGTGAGCTGGGCACCTGGGAAGGAGGTAACCTCAGTGTCATAGGTTGAGTTCACCTGGAGTTGCCCTCCTGGATAACTTCCTCAAATTCCAACATCTGGGCTGGAAGTCCATGATAATTCATTCTAAGCCCTGCAGAATCATGTGTGTGTGTGTAGAAAAAAATCAGTCTCACAGGTCAGGGAGAGGCATGGAGAATGAGAGAGAAGAGAGAGCTCTTTAACAAAAACACCCTGAGACTCACTTAGGGTCCTCATAGAAGGCATTTCCAGTAGGGGAAATACCACAAAAAACAAGAGCCACAAACATGTTGGGGGATGTTTTTAGCTCCCACAATAGTGGAACAACCATCTGATTTTACCATTCTGGAGCAGAGTGACTTTGTGAAAAATCCCTTAATCTTTTTGACCCAAGTGTCACATCTGTACAATAACAATAATAATCCCTATTTCATAGGACTGTTGCAGGGATAAAATGATATTTTCTCCATGGAAAAAACAGGGCACTATCCAAATGTAGATTAATTTTACTACTGTAATTAGAGAGGGAGTAGAGTGTGATTGTTAAATGCTTAAATGCAGCACTCCAAGCTTGGGTTCAGATCCTAGATTTTTCAATTACTGGCTGTGTGATCCTAGGCAAATTATTTAACTTCTCTGGGTCTCCAATTCCTTATCTATAAAATGGGGAAATAGTAGCAGATACTTCAGATAGTTTTTTTATGATGAATAAATGATTAATTGATGTAAAACCCTGAGACAATGCAGGATAAATAGCGACTATTATTAAAATTTTTATTATAATCAGCAGTAAGAGTTATAGTAACAGTGGTGGTGGTGAAAGTAGCATTTCTGGGCTCAATGACCCTGATTTTTTTAAGCTACACGTATTGGGTAGAAAATAGCATACTAGTGCAATTGAGAGTCAGCACCTTAAAGTATGTTCATGTATACTATTTGTCAAATCCAATAACAAGGTTGTAGCATTATTCTCAGATTAAGTATGGGAGACTCCAGGAAGTTACATGAATTTCTTATGATCACGAGAGGCAGAAAAAAAGCTATGCAGAGTTGAACCAAAAAATGCTCTTTCTGATAAACTGAGCTGTCTTTCTGTGCTGGGCATGGAATACTCTAAAAAGAATAATTGTGAGTCATCTTTTCAGGAATTTCCTTCAGGTTGAGCTAAAATCACACTGTATGATCTAGAGACTCTTCTCTTTAAAAGCTTTTGTCTTCTCAGTTAATGTCTTTCAGCTTTCTCCTTCAAGAAAAAAATTTCAATTAACCATTAACTTATGTTGCAAACATTTGTTCTTAAATGCACTCATTCATTCTTGTAGGTGATTAAGGATGATGGGTATATAAATATACAAGTACATAAATGACAAGTCAAACCATGTACATATGGTAATTTAATTTTGAGATGAGCACCATGTTTATGCACTTCTATCAGGCTGCCTACTTTTGATGAATGTGCAATTTCTTGCTCACCATTTTATCACTGCCAATATTTAAATAAATATCCTAAGTGCAGTACTAGAGAAAGCCATCTATGCCATCCAGATCATTTGCAGCTGGGAGAAATAAGCAACGAGGTCTTTTCTCGATTTCAAGTCTGGTAAAATGAGGCCCCTGCTTCATTCATGCTGCATGTTCAGCAGGTGCCCAGTGATGGGGGATGTGCTACGAGGAGAAGTGACATTGATCTCAGATGAGAGTGTGAGATTTGAGGTAAAGCTCAATCACTTGACTGAAAATTGCCAAGATTATTTCAGAACTCATCACAGAATTATCCTGTCTTGGGTCATTGATGGGAGAGGCACCAAATCCAGCTAGGTGGGATTAGCTGTGGATAAAAGAGGAAGAAGACCATTCTAGGAGGCAGGAACTGCATGAAAAACTAGGATGGCTCTGTTCAGGCATGGGAAGTTCAGTGGTGCTGATGGCAAAATAGTAGAGAAGAGGCAAGAAAGGTAGGCAGGAGCCAGAGCCAGGGGGCCTGTGTGACATCATGAGGCCAGGGGATTTTATCCTGAGGGCATGGGAAGGTTTTAGACAAGGAGTGGCATGGCCAGGCTTGCATTTCGGTAGATCACACAAGTGAAGATGTGGAGAGGACTTGAGAGGATGGATCTTACTTCCACACAGTCTAGGTTTCTCAATACTCTTTGCTCTGCACTCACTGCTGAGTATGGCCTGGGGCTTCTCCCCCCAGAGCAAAAGGGATGGAGAATAATTCAAGGACAACAAGAACATTCTGAGTTGTCAAAGTCAAAATGTAAAATTATCCCTGACAATTAGCTAAGCTGAAATGTGATGTGGTCTCATGAGGCCCTATGCCTACAAACAGGAGCCCCTCAGATATGACATGAAACAAAAATTGAGACTCAGTAGCCAAAATTCTCCTGGGTGCTTTCTACACCCTTGGGGTGTATGCCAGAGTTGAGCTGTTGTACTACTGTGGGTTTTGCAAACCTGAGCTCATGAGTTGCTTTCTCAAATCTGTTCCCTCCCCATGCTTCACACCCAAACTTCACTCCTCTATGATGCTCTGGGGTCTCAGAGTTTTCAGTAAAACTGAAAGTTCAAAAAGAACCACAAGAGACACGGGCTGTCATTTCCACGCCACACTTCTCCTGTCAAGTTGACTCCCTTCCTTTTCTGCACCAGTACTTCACAGATGTTGAGTTGACTCAGATTCCAGATGTTGCAGTAAAAGAACATCAGTTGTGGAGCCCAGGCACTTTGCATTCTGGTTCTGCAGCTTTCTGACCATGTGAACTGAAAATCTGCTTCCTCTCCTAGCCTCAGCTTTCCCATCTACAAAAGGGAAGGTTAACTAGATCATGTCTAAAGGAGCTTGCAGTTCTGAGCTCTGTGGCTGTGAAGCACCTCTTGTTAGTCATCGTTGTCCTGGATGCTGAAGAGAAAGAAAATGAAACAAGCCACAACCTTCACCATCATGATACATGCATGCTGTTGGTAATAGGCAGGTACCCAAATGATGGTGTAAGTGAATGCTTAGTGACATGGAACATTCTTCAGCTCTACTGTAAATGAGAAGAGCTTACAGAGAAGTACAGTAAGATCTCATTTTTGTTTTAAAAAATGCACATGTATATTTATAGGAAAAAATAATCAGAAGGACACTCACAGATAACTCACATTATCTCTGGCAGTGAATTGTTTCTTTTGTGTATATTTTTATTTTGTCTCCTTTTAAAAAGAAAAAACATTATTTTACAATAATAAAATTTACATTATTTATAAAAAATAATAAAGGTTATTCTCTGTAGTGTCATGAACCCATCAATAATAATTTGGGGGAATTAATGAAGACTTTATTAGACAATGTGACTATTAGTATGGGACAGGACGGCTAAATAGGTATAATTTATTTCTCAGCTACCCTGCCATTGTCCCATTCTTTTCTTCTGAATGTATAAATGGTATGATTGCTCTTGAGTAAGAACAGACTTCCCTGACTAAGGCACGCATTCCTCGAAGGCAAGAGGTAATTCTTTCTGATCTTCTGACCTCTCTCCAGCAAAGAGCAAGCACTTGAGCCCCCAGAATCTGCAAAGCAAATTCTCCAGCACTTATGATGAGGACTCTTTTCAAAGCAGAATAGTGATTAACACTTGGCTCTGTAGAGGGTTGTGCAAAAATTCATGTCTCTGGTAGCCCAGTGGTAGCACACCAGTCTCCCAAAGCCAGGATCATAAGTTCACTTCCAAACATTGCTCAGCTTCAGTGTTTTCTTTTGTCTGTATGGACTGCAACCCAACACTGCCAGCAAGATGTGACAATTATTACACTGGGAAAGCTGAATATAGACAAAGGAATAAATTTGGAAAGTGCAGGGAAGCTAATATGTACATAGATAGACCTATGCTAAAGCAAGAAGTCACTGGTGTAGGGCAGAGAGATGGAAGAAAGAAGAAAGGAAGGGAGAAACTCCATTTAAACCTAGACTAAAACAAGGCAAGATCAATCTTGGGAAAAGCCAAAGACACAACTTTCAGCTACCCTGCATCTCTTTAAATACCATCTCTCTAAGTGCCACCAACTCCCAAATTTATATCCAGCCCAGACTCATTTCCCAAATTTCAGACTAGTGTATTCAACTCTCTACTTGATATATCCACTTGGATACCTAACCAACAACTCAACGTCAACAATTCTTAAACTGAACACCTGATCCTCCCTCTCAAATCTGTATAACCCCCATCTCGGTGGCTGGCAACCCCATCTTTCCAATTCTTCAGGTCAAAACCTAGGAGTCACCTGTGCTGTCTTTTCCTCTCATAACCCACCTTCAATTTGTCAGGAAATACTGTTGGTTCTATATTAAAAAAATATTCAGACTCCATCTGGTCCTCATCAACTCCACCACTACCAGCCTCTACAATGGTGTACAAGGTTCCATGTGAGCCAGACCCCATTATTTGTCTTGCCTCATCTCACTCACTCAGCTCTGGCCAGGTGGATCGCCTTGCCACTCTTAGTAGACACAAGCCACACTCCCACTTAGAGTCTTTGTTGCCCTGGCTGCTCTCACTGGTAGGGGCATGTCTTTACTCAATGTGACCCTTTTCATGGACCCTTCCCTGACCCCCTAGTAGCACCACCCTTTTTCCTCTTCCCATCTCACTCTTCCCACACTGCTCTGCACCTTTTTTCTTTCCACAGCACTTATAACTTTCTAATAATAATTTTGTCTGTTTATATTTCCCCCATCCATCCTATTTAAAATTCAAGCTCCATGCAGACAGAGATTTTTGTTTGTATGCTAACCAATATGGCCCAAGTCTTATCACATAGGAAGGATCCTGTCTATCTCATAAGAGATACAGAATAAATACTGGATTGAATTGAATCTGTAAACACATTAGGGTCACAGACCTTCCTAAGAGGCACCACCACAACCCAATGTTGTCCATATAATTTTATCTAGTCATTTCAAGCCTGTGTGGACAACATGACAGGGTGTGTGAAATGGTCAGATGCTAATTACTATGTAAAAGACACAGGAACAAGGAGGAACTTTAGTCATGTTACACAGGAAAGAAAACAGTGTTCACCTGTCTTTCCATGCCAAGGCCATACTTTCCTAACCAAAGTCCAGGAAGCAAAGTTTCCCTACAACTAAGGGAGAAAGAGAAACCTCTCAGACCACACAAACACAAGGAGGCCTCCTTAAAGTTGTAAGAATTTTGTGGAGAATGCTGGACATGGACATCTTCAATATAAAAACTCAAAACCTAAAGAGAATGTGCAGCAACTAAAATGAGGTTTCTCTGAAATTAGTATTAAGAGTCTTGATAAAAGAGAGCAAAGGGAAAAAAAAAAAACTTCCCGAATATCCCTGTGCATTTCTATATGGGACCAGAATGCTGTAAGACACAGAAGGTCAATACAACAAAGGCCCTACAAGAGGAGAAGAGAGTAAGAGCTGATTAGAACAGGGAAAATTAGCTTAATGAATAAGGATGTTCATCAATTCCCTAATATGGGAAAATTGCAATAAATAGTAGGCTCTATTGTTTATTATTCATGGTTGTTTGTACATATTTTACCTAACTATCGAACAGTAAGAATAATATCTGAAATCTCATATTTGCTGATTATATTTTATATATAACATATTTTCTGTCTGCATATAATATTTCACTTAATCCTCACAATAACATTGTGAAGTAAAATTACTTTTCCCATTTTACAGATGATATAACTGAAGCTCAGAGAGGTTAAATAACTGATTCATTGCCAGATGGTTAGAAATAGTCCTTGTATTCAATTATAGATCTTTTTGACTCTAAAGGAAGAAAAGAGAAGGAATTAATGTTGATTTATTCCTACTAGATTAAAGTTCTTTATTGATAACACCTAATTTCTCTTAATATATTATCTTTTGTCCTTCTACTCTGTCCTACTCCATTGCACAAGGTGAGCTCAGCAGGTGCTAATAAAACATTGATAAGCATGTTAATCATAGTCATCTTCATCATCATGTGATTCAAGATTTTATCTTTTGACTGACCATGGGTCATGCTCTTTTTATTTATTTATTCATGAACTGAAGATACTTGTGGACAGCAAGGTTATATTCAAGGGGCAATGATTGCCCATGTTTCTTTTACATCTTTCTAAGAATCATTATCTATTTGTCCTCAATGACTGTTCTAGAACCATTCCTAAAGGATTGCTCGGTTCCTTGTCTCCCAAGCTTCTAACAAAACAGTTACTCAGTCTGCCAATTGTATGGTTGGTTCCATGGAATCTCTCAATTCTCTTTTGTAAAAGTCGATATGGTCTGATGCAGCATTAGTTCCTACCTCCTCGGACAAAATTCCCTCTTCCTTTTCAGAAAATGTTCAGAGCTTGGTCATTTATTGAGTCAAGAAGTATTGATTTAGCCCCTAATCTAGACTAATCCCTGATTTAGGAACTGGGAGTAGACAGATAGGATCCTTGTGGTTCAATAAAGGATCCATTTAAAAACCGAGGTAATTTTAGTCTTTTCCTAGAATATAAATGTCTGAGCTGGAAGACCAGCCTTCATTTTATAGCAATTGAGGCTGAGTCCCAGATTTTTTAAAGCAGTGGAGTTCAGGGGGGCTGTTACCAAAATTTTTCTCCCACCAGGTTTTAAAAAGATCATATACCCACTAAAAAAAAATACTTTTTATTAAAAATAAATTTTACACTTTTGTTAATTGAAGATGCTAATTAAAACTTCTGCTTAGCATAAGGTGGTATTACTACACTAAATTGATTTCACTCCAGCAAAATTAGAAAACTTGACATTTTGCTGAGCCTGTGAATTCCTAGGAAGACTAAACATATTTTTTCCAATTTAACTTCCATGATTATTTTTGTAGAGCCTTGTGGGTTTGGGGAGCACTGTTTATGAAAAACTTGCTCACGGTGGGAAAATAAAAACACTCAATGTCAAGACCAGAGCCCTAAATACCATGACACAAAGAGCTGCAGAAGCTCCAAGAACAGAAGGGAGCTGGGAAGTGCCAACTTGTGAGCAGCAAATATTTCAAAGCCGTTGGATCAGAGAGCCGGTGGAGGAACAGTAAACAAGGAGATGGGGAACAGGGAAAGGGCTTTTATTTTAAAAGAATGCATACAGCATCCTAAGGAATCTAAACTTTATTCCATAAGTAGGAAGAGGCAATTGACGGTTATAAATTAGGGAAATGGGTTGTTCATTTTTGTTTTCCAAAGGCAGCAATGTGGAGCATATATTAGTCTGGGTGAAGAGATCAGAAGCAGGGAGACTAAATTAGAGACTATCACAGTAATCCACGCAAGAACCTGATGGTCAAAGTGGGAAAGGAGAAGAAAGGGAAATAGAAATGACAAGTATTTAGTATGTTAGTTTGTCTAGAGGAGCAGGAAGGACCAATTATGAATTGCTATAGATATCTTGTCCATCACCTTAGCAGCCGCTCCCAGTATCCTGTTTGAGATCAGTTTTTGCCCTATGGCATGTGACCTTCACCAGGCTGGACCCAGCTTTTTCAGGCAGAATTTTTTCCCTGAAAATCTACAATTAAGACATACAGATGAAAGTGTTCATACACTGGAAAACTCTGGAAATTAAGGTTGGTGCATGGAAATTCAAGGGCTGAAGATGACAATGGGCCATGAGCAAGCAGCTGAAGGCAGTCTTTAAGGTGAAGAATGGAGGCAACTACTACAGAGAAGAAATGAAGGACCAGGTCTTCCCAGAGAGGCTTGGAGGCATAGAGAAAAGGAGAGGGAGAGAAAAGGATAGAGAACTTGGTAATGGACTATAGTCCCTGAATAGTATAAAAAATACCCTAGGCATCATTCTTCTGTAGAAACAAGACTTACCCACACTAGCTGGAGAACATAATGAACAGAACATTGTATTTTGCTTTTGAGTCATTCTAGGAGACAGAAGAAGAGAGCCAGGCAAAGAAGACCTTAGGAAGCATTGTATCTCTACTGTCGTTAGAACAAATTTGGCCCAAGGCAGCAGTGACACTTTAGAATTGTGACAAACCAAAATATTTATGTCTGGGTTTTATTTGCCTGTTTTAAAGAAAGTAAGTCGTCCAGCAGAAACAATTGGGCTAACCACAGGCATTACACTGACATTCTTTTAGCAGTATAAATTGTAATGCCACATTTTGGGGCTTGGGGTTTGCTACAGAATTCTTGTGGTGAAGAGGCAATATATATAAAATGCATACATGCCAGCTATCATTTCAGGGGGTTACTGAGATACAGAGGTTGGTAAAGCATCCCCAACCATGGGATAAGCTCACATTCCATTGGCCTATTAACACAGCAGCATAATGCTAAATGCTATAGTGGAGGTTTGAACAAGAAACTGTAAGAACCAAAGTGCGGATACATACAGGAGCCAGGGGAAGATGGAGAAAGATTTTCCAAGGAGGAGGAGGCACTTGAATATCACAAATGAGTAGCAATTCACTGGACAGCTAAAGAAAGAGGATTCCAAGGCAGAACTATCATACGTTTCCTTCCAATATTACTTCACATATTAAATGCAGGCACTGATCCTAAAACAAATCCATGAGCCTCTTGAAGGTAGGGTCTGAAATATTTTTTTTTGAATTAATGAGGTGATATTTTCCTCATATAGCTTCATATATCTGCTGCTACTTCATGGTGGGGGCTACATGAGATTCAGAGCCCAATAGAATTGCACTGAAGTTACAGCTCTGATAGTTCCTTGCTGTGTGACCTTGGGCAAGCTATTTAATCTTTCCATACCTCGATGTTCTAGAATGGGAATTACAATAGTACTTAATTCTTTGGAATGTTGTGAGAATTATTCAATATAAACACATAAAATGCTTCATGTAATTCCTGTAATACAGGAAAAATTCAAAACATGTTACCTTGAAAAAAAAGGCTTTATATCCATTATCCAGTAAAATCATTTTCAAAGTTGTAAATATGTTGAATAGATGTGATTCATTCATTTATTAAAATATTGCAGGAAATGTTTAAAAATATTTATAATTTTTAATACTATGTTATCTATATATATATAAAATAATATTTTCCTATAATAACACAGGAAAGAAAGCAGTTCACCTACTCTGTCCATCCAAACAAAAATCTGCCCCTTACCACCACTCCAAAGCTCCCTTTTGATGTCTACCCCCTCAGATAAACAAAATGTTTAATTCCACATTCAGCTTTCTTTCATCAAACATTACTTTACAGACATTTTCCCTTTTGTTATAGTTTTCCTTTTAATTATTGCTCAAAATTCTTTAGAATTTGATGTGTCTCAGTTTATGCTGCCCTCGTCATTAGATATTTGAATTATTTACAACCTTGCACTGCTGAAAATAATAATGTATTCTTTCATTTATTGCATAAAAATGTATTGAGCATATACTAAGTGCAAGACATGATTCAACCATGTGGGGGTAGGAAACTGTTTCAAGCATGAATTCAGATTGCAAGGAGCTTTCAGTCTAGTAGAGTACAGTTGAACCACTGATTTGGTATCTGCTCATCTAGTTACCTGAGGTTAAAAATGGGGGGAAAAAATGAAAGAATTAGAAAATTCCGGAAAATAAAAAATAAAGGGCTTTTTAAGTTTCAAACCACCTGCCAAGCAGGTACAGGCTGTACCATAGTGAAGTCTGCCAGCCCAGTACATGACACATCTCCCTTGGTCTCCATACCCATGCTCCCAGGCAGAACTTGCCTCTAGCCTGCCCCTAGCATTCTCGCTGATCACATTCCTTGTAGCATTATTGCAGTGCCTTTGCTTAGGAAAGCCTTTATTTGCTGTAATAATACCCCAAAGCGCAAAAGTAGTAGTACATAGTGCTTCTATGCCTAAGAGATGCCACGAAGTGCTTCCCATTAGTGAACAAGTAAAAAATTCTCAATATGATTGAAAAAGAAAATTGTAGGCAGCAATTGCCAGGTCAAATGGCAGGAACGAATCTTTGACTCTTGATGTCATGGAGCCTAAAGACAAAATTCATGCTAGTTTTTCTGTTGTACCTCAAACTGCAAAAGTAGCTGCTCAGTAGCTGCTCCAGCATGTGATAGGGTGACAGTGCTCACTTATATCCCATTTCAGCCATCCATGGTAGGTCTTAGAATGTGTCGCCCGAGGATTCTGGGGCTCTATTGTATAGGTAAATAAATGCCTACAATAAGAGAGACTTCATGGGTACTATGAGAAACGTCCAATTATTAAAGTACTAGGAGTATATAAAGGACAGATTCATTTACATGGAGATCAAAACCTTTTTCAAGGAAAAGGTAAAGCATAGATTGAATTTTATCAAGATGATTACAATAGAAAATTAAAGAGATCAGAGGGTAAGTTAGATCATTGTGACGGAGGCAGCATGATTAAAGGTGGTAAAATGGGAAGTTTGGAGAAGAAAAGTGGTTTTGTTTGTTAGTGAAGCAAAACAGGGAAATTAAGTTCAAATAATTACAGGCAGGTCATGAATGGTGTTAAACTCTAAGTTGGTAAGCCTACATTACTTCAATGGTGACAGGTTACCATAGATTGAGGAAGTTAGAATAATGGTGAAAAGAGCCAGGACGTAACAAGAAAAAGATTGTGAAATAAATCAAATGTATAAAATAATGGAATACCATGAAGCTATTAAATTAATGTCTTGAAAGGTATTTATAATGTTATCAAAATAGAAAAGTCAGGTCATAAAACAATATATTCTGTTTAAACCCAGTTTGTATCAGAAACAAAAGATATAAAAAAGCTGGAAAGATATATATAAACATTTCTTTGTAGTCATTTCTGAATATAGGGATTATGAGTGATTTCCATTTGCTACTTTGCTTTCCTTCTTCCGTTTTTTAAAAACTGGACCCTTAATAAAGCCCTAATTATTCAGCATTTGGATTGAATCCAACTTCCATTATTTGAGGTAATGCTTTGATGAACATCCTTGTTCATAAACATTTGTGTGTTTTTATTAATTCATGTAAGTGTAATTCGGGCATCAAGATGGTAAGCCTATGGGTTAAAAGTTACTTTGGTATTTAAAATTTTCAGTTTGCTTGTTTGTTTGTTTGTTTTAAAGCATGGCTCTGGAGCCAGGAAGCCTATATGTATATTTCATCACTTCCCAGAAATATGACCTTAAGCACATTAAATTTGTTCTCTGTACCTCATTTTACTTTTTTGAAAATAGGTATATTAATTGTATCTTTCTCATGGGGTTGTTGGAAGATTAAATGTGTTAATTCCTGTAAGGGCTGACAACAGGGTCTAGCACATGGTAAGCACTTAAAACATGAAGCAATCATGAGTTCTTATTATTGGTAATACAATTTCAAAAGCTTTGCTATTTTGCTTTTCCCTGGAGCATTTTTTGGTCACTTAATGTTTTCCATTAATATGTACCTCATACCTTTCATTTAATCCTTTACTTTCACAATTTCCTTCCTATCACCACTATAGGAAATATTCCTTAAGAATAATTCCCAGGTCACAGGATATGAACCTATCTTTTTTTTTTCTTTGCTCTGAACATGGAAATTTATTTTTTAATATTCTTTAAACTTTCCAATCACTAGTCACAATATCCTTTGGCATGGAAGTTAGTTAGGATGAAGTTCTACAGTCTCAAATTCAATTTTAAAGGAACACTGCAATCCCTAAAGGATTTCAGGGTCCTTTTCAAGGGAATATTACAGCTCGAACAAGCATTTGTTCCTAGCCTTTCCCTTTAGAACCTCCCTGAGACATCAGATGAAAGAGGGAAAAGGGGGTCCTTCTTTACGTTGAAAGTGGGTGTGGCTCCTGCCAGGAGCAATTACTCACCACCAGAGAAAACCTCCTTTAAGTTTTCTGGATCTTGCAGAACATAATCCTATCATACAAAAATTCTGTTAAAGCCTTTTTACAAGTTGAGGCTCCTTTAAAATTCACAAGTATTCTGTATGCTAGAGAAAGGAGGAAAAAAGTCCTTTTCAGAATCCTTCATTCTTCCCCATCCATGTCTGTAACTAAAAGAAAATCCGTGGTTCATAGGGAAGGACTAAGAACAAGAAATCAGGATCCCAGGTTTATAGACTTTCTCCATTACTAATTACCTGGCCAAATAGTTACCACTGAACTCTGAATTTCAATTTCCTTTCTGTAGAAACAAGACCTGGAATCAACTGATGCTCAAGGTCCCTTTTGGTCCACATATTCCACCATGATTTCCTTTAGTTGTGTTTCCTTCTAGACCTGGCTCAGAGTTAGGCATACAAAGGACAGTCATTGCATATTACAACAGAATTCCCCTTAGCAGTTGGAAGGAGAAGGTGAACAGTTATGTGCTAGCATTTTTTCCTTAAACCACAACCCATATTTATAAGGCACCTACCATAAGCCAGGCACTGTGTTGCATAGTACAGGCACATGGTGAGCAAAGTACATTTTCTGTTCTTTAACGTTTACAGGGAGACCAGATAATGAAGCCTGTGATGACAATTAAGTTTCATAGGAGCCATGGCCTCAGGGATAACTAGCTTTGAGATGCTATGGCTTTAAAACTAGACCAATGGGAGAGAAGATCCCAATTGCATTTACATGTCAGCCACTTGAGGCTACGTTTCCTAGCTCTACCCAAAATCTTTAGCCCAGGCTGAGTTCTTTACTTGTGATTGGTTTGTTGAGGTCGTCTACTTCTTCTTGAGTCAAAGTTGGTTGTTCATGCCTTTCTGGGAAGTTGTTCATTTCATCTACATTGTCTATTTTATTAGCATATAATTGCTCATAGTATCCTTTCATTGCCTTCTTTATTCCTTCTCCTCTGGGCTCCCATGTCACCCTGTGCTTACTGCCATCTGACCACTTAATACATTGCATTGAAAATGTTTGTACATATGTGTCTATGCCATTAGGTCCTCAAGAAGAAGGACTGCTTTAATTTCATCTTTGTGCCTCCACTCATCACTCCTACTCTAGCATCTAGCATAGCTCTTGATGCCCAGTTAGGGTCCAGAAAAATGTTCATTGAAATGTACAGAACAAAGGAGTAATCAAATTAAATTTGAGAATAGCAGTTATAAGTGGAAGGATTCAGTGTCTAATCAGAATCCAACCAAACTAGGAGCCATCTCTGGCAGACTAAGTACTGTCCTACTTACTAAACATCTAAATAAAGGGAATTCTTTATTAATTATCATTTAGAGTTTTGTTTCTGCCCATGTATCTTTAATTTTTCCTTTGAAAAGTCAAATACGGATATTGGCAAGTACAGGTGTCCAAGATGGAAACATAAGACAATCTAGGGTGCCATTTTCTTACAGAATCTTTGACCCACTCGCAAAAACTGAAAAAGCCATCTTCCTCAAAATTCCAGAAAAGAAATAAAAGGTTGCAGTGACTGGGTGAGTGCCAATCAAGAGAATGCCTCTTTTAAAATGCTAGGAGATGGGGCGGCTGCCATGGCTCAGCAGGCAGAGCTCCGACCTGCTGTGCTGGAGGTCTGGAGTTCGATCCCTGGTGCCTCCTGCCCATATGCAAATTAAAAAGAAGAAAAAATAAAATAAAATGAAATGCTAGGAGATGGTGGTGGTATGTGCACTGACCCCAACCCCACTTCCTTCTTGGTGTAGTGTGGAAGAAACCTAAGCTCTCATTGTGGGTCCATGGCTCTGTTGCAGATGGAGCACAGTAAGTTCTATGTTCATACTGGGTTGCCTCTGTGTTGATGCCAATTATCAGGGGTAGTCTGAAAGACTAAACTAGGAAACACATCCGCTTCACTCCCCCAGAACTTGCCCTGTGGGCAGAAGCAGATGACTGACAGCTAAAGCAATATGAGAAACAATTAAGGCAAAGTGGCCTGGGGCAAAGGATTAATTACTTTAAAATATAGGATATAGCACCTGGGGGACAGAAGGTCCGTTTCATAGGGAATAGAAAAGGCATTAGAATTCCTGTAAACAGGGGAATTCCTAATGCCGCAAGCAAACACATGTCCAGAACAAGACAGAAACTTCAGAAAAGAGGGAGAGGACTGTGCAAATCACTTTGCCTCATGTGATCTTCTTGTTAAAAGACAGCTAAACTCTGAAGGGGAGCGCCAACCAATGCAGAGCCAATTGACAAAGATTGTGAAAGGTGTATTTTGCTTTGGTTGGTTTGTTTTTGTTAGCTCCTGGTGTGAACGGAAATCTCTGTCATATCACTAGCTGGATACAAACTTAAGGAACTGACAAATCAGGGAATAATCCCAGAGTTAATAATTTAAAATATTAAAATGTATAGTGTGTAAAAGGCAACAAAGATTATAAGACAAAGAAACAGGAAATGATGGTCCATCCAAAGAAAGAAGATAAAAATCCAGAAACTATCAATTAAGATACATTTTGATATTTTAATGTGTTATTGTTGGAATTTAGACTCAAGCATTTGTCCTGAAGCTTGCATCTACCTAATATGCAGAGCTTTTCTTGGTTGCCAGGAGCTAACAAAAATAAAAAAGGAAAAGAGGAAAACCCCTTTCCCAGTCCTTGCAGCACCTTTGTGGTCCTTTCCTCCAGGGCTTATCCATGTAAAGGGTTTGAAGAACAGCTCCAGGCCAAAGCACAGAGGCCTCCCTGATTCTTTCTGCACAGCGTTCTGAATGTCATTGATTCCTTAGCAAACAGTTTCATCACAGTCCCAGTCACTGCACTGTTATGTCCTACAGCCAGCAATCCCTTGGCCCACGCAGCACAACCTATAGGAGCGCTCCATAAGCTGCTTTTCACATGCAATATAAGTTCTGGGATGGCAAGTCCTTCAGGCCACATCAAACAGAATTAGCCAGACATACACGCTCCCAGTCTGTGCACAAAGGTTGATCTGCTCCCTCCGGAACTGGAACTAGAGATCTGTACTGGGAGTGCAGGCTGGCTCTGTGCCTAGCTGGTAAGGGGTGGCAGTGGGGGTGCATGCCAGGGTGCAGGAGATCGTACTGCAATTACGCAGCCTTTTCTTAATTCAGCTCTTGCCCTGTTACTGTTTTTTGGAGTTTTTTGAAAGATGTTACTGCCAGTTTTTGTGGGTTGTTTGAAGCTTCTGTGGTAGGACAGAGCCCTAGAGCTTCAGTTCCTCTTTGATCTTGTCTAGCTGAGCCTCTGTTCTCCCTGAAAGCCCAGCTTTCTTCCCCCTCCATGTCTTCGCACAGCCTGAACTCTGGCAACAATCCTTTCCTATCCTCACTTCCCAAACCACACAGAAACCTTTCACATTTTCAAGATCCAGGTCACACAGCAAATGTTTGAAGATGTCTTTTCTGATTGCTCCAGCTTAATATAGTTTCTCCCTTCTCTGGGCTTTATATGAAGACCTTTATTTGTACATGTTCTTTTTATTACTTCATGCCTGAGCATGATGTTCTGAGCATTCATGGACTGGTCTTATCTTCGCTGCCAGCTGCAAGTTCACTGAAGGATGATGCATCACTGAACTCTCAGCATCCAGCACACAGAGGATGCTCAGTCCATTTCGGGTTGAAGCATAAACCGGTATTTCCATTCCTGGATTTCTCATTCTTCAAACTTATTGATGAGTTTGTTGTTTCGTAGAAGGGAGGGAGACTTGGAAGGCCTGGTTACCATCCAGCTTCCCAATGTTGTATCTGTTGTTTTCTCTGGTTTGCACCTAAAGCAGGCTGGTCCTTGGGCAGAAAACATTCATTTCCAAGGGAACAATATGGGCAAAGGCATAAAAATGTGAGTAAGTATTCACATTTCTGGAAACTGTAGAAAGTGACTTGAATGCAGGTTTCATTTTGGGGGGAAAAAAGGCTTCAGAAGGTAGAGGCACTCATGTGTGAGGTTAACAGGGCTGGGACTTGATCCCATGGCCAATGGGAAGAGGCAGCAGAGGTTAAGCAGAAGAGTCAAATATGTTTTTGAAAGATGATCCTGGATGCTGCATGGACAAGCAACTGGAAGGGAGCAAGGAAAATTCACAGTGATTCACTGACTACATGATTTCTTTTGGTTTACCCTGGGGTGGGAGAAGGAGACATGGTATATATGTATAGTATCCAACCATCCTTTTATAATTAAAAGAAAAATATGTGAGGAACAAATGAGCTAACTTTACACAGAAACCTCCAAAAAACCAAGGCAACACACAAAGGGGAAAATGCAGCTTCAAATTAAGTACATTTCTAGTCACATTGTATTTATTCATTTTATTCACATGGTGATTTACACCTACTTTTATTTGAAACATTCATTCTTCCCCTGAGGTGGGAGAGAGGTCTGCAGCTTGCTTAGCTGAAGGAGAAGAATCACAGATCATTAAATTACAAGTGTATTTTAAAGTAAAAAAATCTGAAGCTTTTTTGTTTGTTTGATTGTTCATGCTCATATGTCTTTGAGTAGATTTTGACTTAATTTTGACCTGGGATTAATGACTGAACCCACGGTAAATCACTAGTATGCACTAGACAAGGTATTTCCTTTCATCTCACTTCTCTTTTTCTTCTGTTTTGGATATTCTGCTTTCCTGTGGCTGCCATTTCGAGAGCTCTAAAAATAATATGTAAAGAGACCCAAGAAAATCTGATGTAAGGAAGGGACCATGAGTTTATGCCTTGAATAGTTCCAACTCTTCTCTCTTGACTCCAGAAAACTTGATAAAGATCTCCTTCCATGGCAAGAATTTTTTTCCTGGGTCTGGTGTGAATTCTCTTGACTCCATTTTCCCATCTAGGGAGTGGAGTTCACAATAATAACAGCTAACTTTTGGGGAGCATTACTCTAGGCCCTATCTCAGGGCCAGCAAACAATGGTCAGAGAGCTATTTTTTATATGGTCTGAGAGATGAGAATGATTTTAATCCTTTTAAATGATTGAGGGAAAAAACACAAAGAGTAACATTTCATGATGTCTGGAAATCATATGAAATCAAATTTTCATGCCTGTAAATATAGGTTTTTTTGGAACAAAGTCACGCCCACTCATTTACATACTACCTACAGCTACTTGGCACTACAGTGATAGAGCTGTGTAGTTGCAACGGAGACCACATCATTGGCAAAGCCTAACATATTTACTATATGGCCCTTTAGAAGGTTGCTTGATCTGTACTCTGAATAACCCTGCAAGTGACCTCTCACAGGTTTTTCCTTTTCACAGTAGAGCAGACTAGGGCACAGAGATTAATTTGCTCTGGTTAGCTGTCACACAGCTAGTAAGTGGAGCCAGGATCTACAGCACCAGGCATTCTTGTTCTCTATTTGATCCTGTCTTCCTAACATTCTGCATTGTATCTCTCAAAGCCATCATTCAAAACCCAGTTGAAGTCCCATCCGCTCTGGGCAGTTTTTCTTCACTAGTCTCTATAAATCTGTTTCTGCTACCAAATTTCCATATAACTTACTCCATTCTATTTTCCTTGGCTGTTAGCCATGTGTCATGGCAATCACTTATTTACCTGTGTACTGTACCCAGCAGAATGTCAAGCCTTTGAGAGGAGGCCATGTGTCTTTATCCTTTGCCCCCTGCCCCAAGCAGTGCTGACTCATGAGAGGCACTCAGAAAATGTTACTTGTCCGAAAGAATGTGACAACTTTTGGGGGAGTCTGACTCTTCTCCCCTCTATAAAGTGAGCGCATCTGTGACAGGGAATGAACCCTTCACTTTCTATGCCTCTCCCCACCAGTAAGAACCAGCTCCCAAAAGTCAATTATCCAAGACTCCCATCATTGAAAATTAAAATCAAGACTAACACTCCTTTAATGACAAAGATATTTCCCCCAGCCCACTAAGGGGGCTACAGACACTTTGCCCATGTCTATAGAATCAAGTCCAATCCCCTCAGCATGGTATTCAGGATCTTTACAGGTTTGATCCTAAGCAACTTTCTAGGTATATCCTCCACCCTTTTATCCCACATCTAGACCCTTTCACACTTCTCAAACCTGCTAACCTCAGGCTATGACCATGCCTTTGCTCACACTGTTCCCCTGCCCCCTCTGCCTCCCACCCCAAGTCTCCACCCATCAATATCTTCCACTGCCTAACGCCACATTGAAATGCCACCTCTTTGAGGACACAGGCCATGGCTCAGACATCTCCACTTGTCCTACAATGCTGAATCTAGTAACTGCATATAGTAAGTGCTCATAATGGCTCATTTACTGCTATGGTTCCAATTCTTTATTCCTCTACCTGCTCACACCTGGATCTGTTGTGACTAGATAGGGATGGGGCATTGCAAGATTTCAGGGAAAGGAGCCAATGCTTAGAGGCCTTCTTCCCCAAGCTCTTTCATTCATTAAACCAACATTTATTAAGCACCTACAGTGTGCAAGGTACTGTGCTGAAAAATTCCCATCTCTTAATATTTGCAACATCTTGGTAAAATAGAAGCTGTTATAGTCCTCATCAGACAAAAGGGGAAGTGTAGGCTCAGAGAGATGGTGTGATGTGTCCAACGTCACACAGCTAGTTTGTATCTAATCATGGAATAAAATCAATGGTCTTTCCACTAAATGCCATCACTCTAAGACAAAGACCTGCCACAAAGGAGCTCACAGACTTGGAGGGTGATGAGCTGTATAGCCTGTTCATTGATATGTTCATCCATTTACTCCACAACTATGTAAATGCATCCCATGTGCCAGGCACAGGTCCAGGAATCAAGAACCCAGCAGCAAAGAGCAGCCAGGGTTCCTGTCGTCTTGGACATTACATTAACCTTAACTTATTGGAGACATGCAAGAAGCATGCTAGCAGAAATATTTTTTTATTACAGATTTTAGTGCTATGATGATAATAAGTTGAGTGATGTGGTTGAGTCACCAAGAGAGGCCACCAACAGTGGACTCAGGGAAGGGATCTTTGAGGATTGCCCATTAAACTGAGACATGAGAATGAGACAACCAGGTGATGAGCAGAGGAAGAGCTTTCCAGGCCGAAGGAGCAGCTAATGCAAAGGTTTATTCCTGAAAGAAAAAGGAAGCCAGTATGGCCGAGCAGAGTGGGAGATGGGAGGAGTAGTGTAAGGTGAAGTTAGAGAGCAGAGCAACTGTCACCTATGACGCCAGGCTGCCGTGCCGCAAGCAGCAGTCCATCCAATGGACTTGGTGAATTACAAGCACCCTGTAAAGGTAACTGATTAGGAAGTTCCACACACTTGTATCAAGATGTGTTTCATTATTCATCATTTTTTAATTTAAGAAAGGTGCTATAGTATATATGCAAAAGTTATTAAATATGGCAGCAGGGTCTAGAGAGCACCCAATAAGCAAACACATTAATATTTCTGCCAGCAAGCATGTGAAAATCCACATTAAGTGGGATAAATAAAGACTGTAAATAAATTCATGTCACTGAATGCAAGGATTTCCTTCCAAATAAATTTAATAAGTTAAGCCAGGTAAGATTTAGCACCAAATGAGTTTAAAATTTTGATATTCAGAGCTTTTTGGATTTCACAATTGCCAATAAGGGGTTGGGAACAGATGTCAATCCTATCACTACTCTTTTGCTCTCTCTCCCTCTCTCTCTCTCTCAATCTCTCTCTCTCTCTCTGTCTCTCTCTCCCTCTCCTGGGAACACTCACAAATGCTTGTGTCCTCATCCCATTTCTTGGCCCCATATAGATGTTGTACATCTTACAGTTGCCTTCATCCCTTCATCAAGATGTATCTTTTTTATTTTGCATGGGCAGGCACTGGAATCGAACCTGGGTCTCCAGCATGGCAGGTAAAAACTCTGCCTGATGAGCCACCGTGGCCCGCCCCAAGGTGTATTTAAGTGTATGTCTCTATACCTCTCAGTTCTTGCTAGTTCTGGGTCCGTGAGGGCAGCAAGCATGTCTCACCCATTCCTATATTCTCAAGACCCAGCACAGTGCTTGCTTCAAAAAAATCACTCAAGAAGTGTTTGTCAAATTGAATCACACTGACCTTCCACCCAAGTCGCCTTCCCTATGGCCATGTTCCTTGCTCCAAAGCATTCCCACACTCTCTGTCAATGTTTGTAGAGTAGGACAACTGCTGTGACCTATTAAAAAACTCAGTGCCTTAACTCAATAAATGTTTCTCACTCACTTCCTAGCCAATGTGGGTCAGCAGAGTATTCTGCTCCTCACAGATATTTAGGAACCCTGGTTCCTTCATTCCATGGCTCTCTCTTCTTTTAGAACCTTGGTGTTTACTGAACCCTGTGCATCCAATGAACAGGCAAAGGCTGAGACAAGAGACTCTCACAGCAGGGAGGGGTCACATTTAGAAGTGGCATTCACTTCTGCCCACTTGCTATTGGCTACAACTCAGTCACATGACCACACCTAACTATAACAGAGGCTGGGAAATTTCACCTGGTTGTATACTCAGAAGGAAGATGAAATGGATTTAGTGGACATCTGGCTAGTCTCTGCCACATTCCTCAACCTTCCCCAACAATTTATTTTTCAATGGGAAAATAAACCTGTTTCCTCTTGAAAGAGCCCAGTCACTGTTCAAGTATCATATAAGCAGCCATTTCCTAGGACTCTAGGATGCTAAATCATGGGGCAGCCCCTTGCTGAACTGTGAAGTAGTGCCCAGTGATAATGATAAGTTTCAAGGATGTTGTACATTCAGCAAACCCTATAGACATTCTGATAACACCTTCTCATCCTCCAAAAATTATTTCTGTAGACTTTTTTTTCTCCTCAATCATCTGTCTTTTGGGATTGTATGCTTCTGCCCCAAATCCTTCGAATAATGGAATTCATTAGGGTCAGACTTGAAGTCACAAGGGCAAACTGACCTCAAAGACCTTTCCCAACCAAAGGAATGGTGTTGATCAAGAGGGAGTAAATGAGTGAATTCAAGAAAATAAATCCTGACACATTACGAGGGTAAAACAAAGGAAGTTCGTGTTGTTTAGTCACATGCAGATTTTTTTTTAAATCATCAAATGAGGAACTCTACAAACCTGGGTGGGGTTTTCAACATGATTTGTCTAGATGAAACAGAGGGGGAAGTGAAAGTCAAAGGAGGGAAGGAACGTTGATTTGGGGGCAAAAGGCTATACTATCACAAATGTTCTGGTCTGTTTTGCAAACTCATAATATCTGTGTTTCAAACAGAAAAACCTCTGATAATTTGGTGAGGTGGCCATGAAAATGTGCCACTCAGATCTCCTGCCATGGGAAAGCCCAGCTGCTAGATCCACGACTGCATTCACCCCAAGGCCACACTTCCCAAGGGCTGCTCCCAGCCAAATGATTAAGCAAGGCAAGATTCTAGTCCAGGCCCATTGGGCTCAAGGACTCTGTACCAGCCTAGCCAAAACTAGAACTCAGAACTGCACTGCAGTCTGAGCCTTTCTACCTAATCCTTCTTCCTTCCTTCTCTCCTTTCACAGCTATGAGATCTACATCCATATCTGAAGGTTCTTTCTTCCTTCTATTACATGCCTCTTTTCCTTCACAGGTGTTTCCTCCAATAAATTTCTTGTAAATCTAATGCTGTCTCAGTGTGTGCTTCTAGAAGATCCAAACTTCCACATTACTCTGTTCAGACTTCCGGGTGATAAAGTCAAAGATAGGTTTTCAATGTTTCCTTTTAATGTTTAGCATGAACTTTATTCAGAGAGTTGACGGTATTCATTCTTATACCCATTCTCATACTCTTTGACCCAGGGAACTTCCAGCTTCCAAAAGAAGTCTCCTCTCAGACACTGTGAGTAAGCATGATTATAATTTCCATAACAAGATCATTTTTCTCTCTGTGATAACCAGTTTAGTGATATGGGTGGGGTTTTTTGTGCAGAATAATGAGATTTTATTCCTTATTATATGTTCCATGTCAAATACAGCTGAATTAAGTTATTTAAATAAACTGACCAGATAGGTTAAATTAGATAGTGTGCTAAAGAAAATTTAAATTTTGAACAAAATAAACATCTCTTCTTTTAGTCTCACACAGAAGTTAAAGTTTTAAAATACAGTTCATATCATCCTTTACCCTGTATTCTGATTAACCTTAGTCCTAATCACATCTGCTTCATTCATATTGCTAATTGAAGTCTGATCTCTTCTTCAGTGACCTTACAGTTGTTGTGTGGGGCAACGCTGACTTTCAGAGCTGCAGAACTCTAAGTCTCACGTGACACATAAATTATGGGTGGGTTTTTGTTTTGCTTTGTTTTTGGCATGGGCAGGTTCTGGGAATCAAATGCAGGTCTCCAGCATGGCAGGCAAGAATTCTGCCACTGAGCCACCACTGCACTGCCCATGGGTAGGGTTTTTTTTTTTACATGGGCAGGCACCGGGAATCGAACCCAGGTCCTCTGGCATGGCAGGCGAGCATTATTGCCTGCTGAGCCACCGTGGCCCGCCCCATGGGTAGGTTTTTAATGCTCACTTTAGAGATTAAAAAGCTCAGCCCCAGAACAGTGAGGCAGCTTGACCCAAGTGTCTGGCGTGTTAGTGCACAAGCCTGGGGAAGCCTGACATCATCCTGCTTCAGGTCTCCTTGTCTTTCCAGGATGCTACATTTCATAAGTCTATGCCTCACACCCAACCTCAGGTCAGAACCAATTCAATGAACCTGGAGTGACCATTGTGAGTGACATAATTAGTCAATATACCCCAAAGAACCTTCTATTTCGGCAAAATGATGATGATAAAAGATAGGTAGGTAGATAGATATTAATTCTGTGTTTTTTTAACCACCCTTAATTGACTGCTATAATCCGAGGTATTTTCAGTAACATGAGGTCCCATCAGATTCTGAAAATAACCTGGTATTATATTATATATAATATGTAATTCACATATTAACTTCTGAGTATGATGCCAAGAAAACAGAAGGCACCTCACGACTATTGACTAACTGCTCTTAAATGGACTGGCGTTAGGGTTTCCCAAATGGAATTATCTATTTTTCAAAGATGACAAAGTTCTCAGTTCATTTGCAAACTGAAGAATATGGCATATTGACAAAAGCAGTTACAATGAGCATCTATTGAATCTTTACTATATACCAGACACTATGCCAGAACCAACCTTGAATGGTGTTCCATTTTTGCAGATAAGGAAATTGAGAAATTAAGCAAATTTCCATGTCACAGCTCTTAAGTGATCATGATCAGCCTCAACCAAGATTAGACAAACATTCTGCCAACAAACAAAGGGGATAAACAAGGCTGAAGTCATGAAAAATCTAGAATAATCACCTGTTTTAAAATATATCTTCCAGTGCTGCATTCAAACTAGATCAACAAAGCTATACCTGAAAAAGGTGCTTAGTCTTCCAATTCTATGAGCTAAGTAGGAAAAGGTTATAATTATCTCATTAAGTGCTTGAAAACAGACGCTTCCAAGGTACTTGGGTACATTTCAAACCATTTCTCTTAAATAATTTCTGCAGATTCTTTTTTATTTTGTTGACATGCTTAATAAGGGAGCTTGAGAAGCCAGAGGAAACTGCTCAGAGAGAAGATTTAAGGGAGCAAACTTATCTTGATTTCCAATTTTGCATGGAATGGTTTGGTAATACCTGTCCATGGGGTCCTTGAGTGTACCATCAGCCTCACCCAGGATCTCTACTTCTCCAAACTCACATCAAAGTCTAGAAAAAGGACAGAGTTATAGAGTCATATGCATTTCTTACTATGTTACCAAACTCAGTAGGAGTCATCTTCAAACAGGAAGAAAAACTCCCTGACTGCCTACATCAGATCCAGAAGAATAAATGGAAAAAAGGCAAGGGGGAATATATTCTATTCATTAGTCACTTTATTCATTCCCCAGCAAATATATATGGAGTGCCCATGTTGTACCAGTCACTGTATAAGGAACTGGCGAACAAAACAGACATGGGTTCTATCCATGAGATGAAAAGAGGAACAAGAAAGAAGATACGGAAGACTCTCCTTCCTGGTGGCCATGGCTCCTCTGTCTTTGTTTCAACCCCAGTGGATAAATCATGATTCTTCTAAGTCAGTCATGGTAACCTCTCTCCGTTTAACAGTGATTATTTTAAGGCTGGACATGTGACACACTTCTGGCCAATGACACATTAAAGAAAGCTTTCAAGGGATCTACTTGGAAAGATATCCTTCTCCAATACAAAGAAAAGCACATGGCCACTTGCCCCCATCCTTCTTGCCTAAGATGATGTTCTACAAAGCCATGATGCTTGGACTAGAGGTAGCCATAGTACAAACACGAGGGTAGTGATTGGTGAAACACTAAGGACTTTGGAAGAACAGAAAGAAGTGTAGGGTATTGGTCCTAATGACATTCAAAGCTGACATGCATCAGAGTCCAATAGGCAAATGATCGTTATGGACAGGCTTGACACTGGTTAGAACATGTGGACTGTCACACATTTAATAATAATTGAAATAATAAAGAAAGATCAAGACTCATGGAGTCCATTTATCGAGGCCTATTTTTCGCCAGGCAATGGACAAGTTACTTTCGAAATTATCATTTTTCATCATCACAAGAGGGGCAGCTTCTACAAATGGGGAAGGTGATGCTCACAGAGGTAAGGTAAAGTAGCCCACTCATATTTACCCAAATCAGATGCAATTTTTAATCTCCAGCATCCCTTCCCCTTTATTCAACTAACAGCACCCCAATTTTCCTATGGGGAACCACAGTTACCCCATTCCATGTGGTCCTGGATGAATCATTGACCCTGCAGCCCTGGACCACTTCCAGTAAGCTGACCCATAGGGTGAGATTTCAGCTGAAACCTGGAGAATGAAGTGAATGAATGGGAGAAAATGTAAGTTGGGCCTAGGGAACAGCAAGTGCAAAAGTCCTGAGGCATGATGAGGAAGAACAAAGGAATGTCACTATTGCAAGGTGCTGAAAATAGATGATAATTAATACTTTAAAATATCACCTTATGTGTGAGACTAAAGCAAAAAATGTTTATTTGTTACAAAATTTATATTTTGACTAGAGCATTTCCTAATATAAATTAGGAAATGTAGATAGTTTGATGGAATGTCATAAGTACTTGGAATCTCAGGTAGCCCATGAGATTTTGTTGGGTTGTCTAGAGTGATGCCCCGA
>PVIY010028914.1:0-32602 GCA_004026745.1 Myrmecophaga tridactyla | reverse complement strand
TCCCTCCTGTGGGCTTCCAGTGCTGAAGAAAGGATGGCTGTGACAATACCTCTCGCTTCTAAAGAATGTATTCTTATGAACTATTGCAGAACTTTTATTTTTTTCCTGAGAAACACTGTCCGATGCTTTCCTTGCATGGAGGAGTTTTTCCCATCAGTATTAGGTGTGGGCATACGTGCTTCCCCACCCTGTCCCTGTCCTCTGGGCCCTGCTGCCAGACCAACGGGGTCAGGGCTCGGTGGGCATCGATCAGTTGCCCAACCCCCCTCCCTGGCTTTGCTCTGCCCCAAGCGGGCTTGCAGGGGCCTTCTGCCCTCGCATGCTCCTTCCCCCTCGAGCCCCTCTCCTTCTCTTCTCCAGAGGTGTTTGTGACTCCTGATCCTGGTAGCCCGGAAGCTGCAGATGTCAGGGACAGAATCCTCAGCCTGGGACGGGCAGCTCACCAGAGTTTAAAATTGTCTTCAGCACCTGCCCTGAGCAACCAGGACAGATGGACGTTCCCTCAGGGCCGCTGGGTGACACGACGCCTCCCTAGCCCCCTGCAATGAAGCATACCTCACCGCAGAACCAGAGGAGCTCTGCAAAACGGAAACGCTGGCTGGTGTTGCCAGATGGCCACATGGGCTGGCGGGTGTCTGAGCCGTGCCCAGGTGCTCTCGACTTGAGGGATGCGCTCTCCAGGGTGGCCACACCTCTCACCAACTTAGGACAGGAAGCAATACTTTGCAATTGAATGTGTGTACATAGTTGCTTTGAGTTGCAATTGCTCCTTTCTTCTTGATCAAAATTTATCTGTATATGATAAACAAGCACACATAACTCCATCCAATGCAAAACAAGCGTAGGGCACCCTTGGCAAGCTCAAAGAGCATCCCAGATTCCGCATACCTGTGCATGACTCAGCAGCGCAGACCTCACACCTGGCACTCACACCTGCATACTGGCCCCTGCCTGGAGGGCAGCGTGCTTCCCATCCCATGGGCTGGGAATAATATATCGTTTCCAAAGATCCACCTGTATTCGAATCGGTAGTTTCCAACAGGTTGTTGCAAAATAATCACATCATTGCCTAGAAATCTGAAATCAGCCAGATCCAAACGGTTTGCACTTTCTATATTTCTTTTGCTCGGCTCTTTTTAAATTGTTAATTCTAATAATTTTAAAATGCACCACTGAAGAAATGGATATTAAAATATTCTTAAATCTAAACACTTGATGCCTGGTACTTCCTCCCCGGAAAGAGAAGTGCTACTCTAGAGATTAGGCAGGCACCTCATGCTTTCTGCGGTCTGTGGCTGAAGTGGGAAGATTTGCTTTTCTTTCATATCACAACTTTGAAAGCGGGGCAACTACAACAACCTGTTTGTGTATGTGTGGCTTTTAAATGGACATATCTGACGAAGTTAACTTTGGTTGAAAAGTATTTCTTTTTTTTACGTGGACTTTTTTAAAATAAAAAATCAGGTTGCAAGACAACGCTTGCTTGTGACAGTTGCCCTGTTCTTCTTGGGCAGTCTAAACAGCGTCCCCCATGACATCTTGAGAGCCGTCATCTGAGCGAACAGTGGTTTTCTGAAAAGATGTGCCCGGGTAGTCTCTTGCCAGGCTCCAGGGGAGACCTTTACAGAATCTGTGGAAAGTCATGGACCCTTTTCCCAGAAAAACATACTATTTTATACATATTCTAGGGGCTTCGCAGCATCTCCAAATCTGAAGCTAAACTTAAGGCTAAACTTGGGTTTTGTAGGCTGCCGGGTGGAACCAAACTCCAAGGCTTTCTCCCGGTGAGTCCAGCATGTCTGTGCCTTACCGGGGCCCAGAAATTCTTGTGTGGACCCCAAAAGGGAGACGAAACGGGGCCCCAGTCGGCTCCTTGCAGGGAGGGGGCTTGGGGCGAGCCAGTGGTGGAGCGAGGACAATGGGGACACTGCCCTCTCCTCCCCACAGCTGTGCTGCCGGCACCCCTGGGACCTTTCCGGAGGGGAGGGAGTATCTGTCCTTGCCGCACTGAAGGCCTTGTAGGATCACAGGTCTTTCTCCCTGGAAGGGCTCCCCAGGGACTGAGATGGCCAGGAAAGGCAGCCTCTTAATTTTTGCAGTCAGCCTCAGAACTTAAGTTTGTGGTTTCCCTTTCATCTGAAATCTTTTTCACACATGGCTCCTTTTCCATAATGTGGGAATCCGTCATTGTGGACACCTGGACTAGGTAATGGGACCAGAAAAGGAAGTGGCTGGAGAGAGGGGAAATGTGAAAAGAAGTGATGAAAAGAAGTCCACACTTGCACACACTCTGTATGTGCACAGTTATACCCAAGCGTCTACTTCCATCCAATCCCTTTGTAAAAATTTGCTTGTCCCTTTTTTAATAACATGGTTCCGAAGAGTTGTGACTGAATATCAGAGTAATTCAATACTCCTGCTCAGCCTGGCACTCTGAAGTAAATTAAGCAGTCATGCACTTAGCTTCTGAGTGTCCACAGAGAGCTCAGGCATTGGCAGCCCTTCGATAATGTGATGAAATTTGTGGCTCCAGAAGAAATGCACATAAGCATAAGCCCCTGTTGGGTTACATACAGTTTCAGGAGTTCTGGATCCAAATAGAGAACCCCCGATCCGTAACAACTAGATGACTGACGGTTTTAAAGGATGTCCTCCAAGCATTTGTGGACCCTCCATCAGAGACTCAATGAAGCATATTACTGCTGCTCTCTCCTATGTGCATTTCATTATATCTTATAATTTTTCAAAATTCCATTTTAGAACTTTCTGTCTGTGTTATCTGGATATATTTAAAGAGTCTTTCAAAGAACTTTTTAGCACAGAGTAAATCAGTCAAATTCTTCCCAACAGCTAAGCAGTGTTCAACCAGTATTTATAGGATACCTGCCATGTGCCAAATACTGCCATGGCTCCTTTATTTCCCTTGTTAAACTTACTGTAATATTTGAGACTATTTAAGAAACCCAGAAACAGCCGCAATTAGAAACTGCTTTTCATGGTGATCTTGCCATTAGGAATCTCACTCGTCAACCGAAGGGAACTGGTAGCTCTCAGGGCTTGTGTGGTGACTTCCTTGTCCTTACTTGCTCCTGGTGGCCCTTGGCGTCACCCCGAAACCCACCCAAGATCATTTTCCTATCTGTGGTCTCACAGGTCCCCCAAGGGAAGAGCAGTGACTGAGCAACAGGTGGAGAAAACAGCCGCATGGAAGAGGAGCCCGTGTCACCTGCTACCTATAAAATCATGCATTATCTTTTTAAAACAGCCTCACCTGACGGTGCCGAGGGCCCACACAGGGGTCTCCGAGCAAAAGGAGGCTAAACCGGTCTGGCTGGTGAGAGCCTTCCAGGGTTAGCAGCAGCCAGCTCTGGCCCTGCTCTTGGGGTCTCGAGGCTGTCCACGCCTCTCCAGCCCCGGGTACACCCGCTCTCCACTCTACCTGCGCCCACGTCCTCTCACCCTCACCCTGGGCCTCCCGAAGAGGGTCCCATGCCATCCCATCCTCCCATTCTCCCTTTGGGAGCATAGATAAGCCTACAGCACCTGGCGACCGGCCCTGATACTGACTGCTGAGCCTGTAAATCCAGTTCTTGCTGGAGAACTCCGGCTCGGAAGGCGGTCTCCCATTTATTTATATTTGTATATAAATATAGGAGACTCAAAACACCAGGCACCCATTTGGCCTCCTGATGCCCCACTGAATTTTGGCATAGGTATTCTTTCAGTTTAGCAGATTAGAAAATTGAGGCCTGTCACAGCCACGATTTCCCTGTCCTGCCGCCGGGCCAAGCCACGGGGAGTGATCGCAAGAAAGTGGAGCACGCTGCCAAAACCAATGATCTAATTTTGGGGCCTCCTCCTTTCTTTTAAAGGAAAGAGCAAAGAATCCAAGCAGTGGATTGGGACATTGTACTTTTAGATTGTGGGACTGATTTAGCACATGACCAACAAGGTGAAAAACTTTTAGTCCTTTAAGACAACTCTTTCTTACTCTTTTTGTAAGACTTGTTACTTGAATTATAGGTGCACTATTTAAGTTATTACCTAGATTATGTTGAGAATGGAGACATTCTTAAATTATTCAAGTGATTCTGAACTCTTAAAACCCCCAAATTAGGGCAGGCCATGGTGGCTCAGCAGGCAGAGACCCAGGTTCGATTCCTGGTGCCTGCCCATACCAAAAAAAAAAACCCCAAATTGTTTCCATATGCTAACCAAAAGCATCAGCGGGAAGAGTCAAAGCTCGCAACATTTTGGTGCCTTCAGAAAGATTGCTAGAAAGCATAGATTGTATCAAGGTTTCAGACCTCTTGCTAATTTTAACAGAAATAGGACATGTACCTTCAACACAAAATCAGATTTTTCCCTAAGTACTGATTACACAGTTCTTTATTATGTATAATATCAGGGGATTTTTAGAAGCCTTTATCATATATCTATAGAAGGTGCATTTCCAGAGTTTCAGGGACTTTTGAGAGAGAAGGAAACAGAAAAAGAAATTAACTTAGCCACTTAGCTTAAATTATCATAGAACATAATTTGAAGTCTTTAACCTCAATGTGGGAATCTTGGGTTAAAAAAAATTACTTGACTATTAGCAGAGGACTGAGGATGCAAATAGTACCCTTTTTAAGAGCAAATCATGTAACCTGGTGGTTGGCAGCTCTTGGATTGAGGGACCTTTTCCTTGGTAATTTTGGTTTGCAAAATGATACTTATTCTTCCTAGAGAGTATAGACATCTGGCTGGCATCACAGATAGGTTTAGAATGTTTATGTAGCACTAGAGAATGTGCCTGGATCCGGTCCTGGGTCTCCCATTTCGATCCTTAATTGCCTAATGAGTTGTGCTTTCCAAAAAGTGCCATCAAAGAAGTTCGTGGCCTCCTAAAACTCGTGATCTCCGTGGCACCTGGAGAGGTTTCGGTTTTTGTTTGTTTTTTAATATTAAAGAACACTTTATATAAACATCCCGGCAACTAAGTCGATTAAAATCTAAGAAGATAGTGTGCGACTATCCCAAAAAAAGAGATTGGGCCAGTTATCCAGGTGACTTGGGATAATAATGTCCTTTTTTCCTGAAATACTTCAATTGAGACAAAACGAGTTTCTTACATGAAACATGTGGCTAGTGGCCAAAATTCTAGTTGCTTTTCTTCCGTAGCGCATACCAGAGGCGACTTTCCATCCTTTGCAGCCTCATTTCCTACCTCCTGCATTTCCTTATTGACCCTAAGGGGGTGTTGGCAGCCTTGCAGCAGCCTCAGACCTGGGTGCATGCACGGAGGAAACCTGATGCCCTCTTGCAAACGTGCCTATGCCTCACATTTTGCCACCACCTTGTGATATTCACCAGAACTCCAAAAGAGCCTGTGCTGCCAGGCGGCGGCTCCTGTTGCAGCTGCACACAGGACCCTGCCCCCCCACCCCGCTGTAACCATTGCAGTGGCCCTGGTGGGTGACGTCTAGCAGCCAGTCACAGTGGCTCCGTCTGTCCCCTCACCGAGCCGGTCGGGTCACGCAGGTGGACTGTCCCTTCCTTACTCTCCTTTCTCCAAAGTGCAGAAAGCAGTCTCACACCCTGGCCACCCTGCCAGCCCTCGCCCGCTTCCTGGGCCTGCTCGGTGAGCTCTGGTGGCCCTCAGGATCTGCCTGGTCCGCAACCCCATGCTCTGGCTGGTTTGAGACCCTCTGAGCCCCTCACCGAAAGCTGCCGTCGGGCCCAGGCCCCCCCTTCGAGGCCTTCCTGGTTGAAGCCACCAGGCCCAGCGAGCTGGGAGTGCTAGCCGCTCTGGGCTCAGAAAGAGGCCCCTTGGCTGTCTACCCCAGGGCCAGCGGGGCAGCCACCGGCCAGCAGGGCTGTGGTTTGAACCCAAACAGACCCCGCCTCACCGATGGTTCCAGAGTCCCCAGAGCTGTCCTTAGACTTGGGTTTTGGGGTTGGGGAGACAGCCGAATGCCTAGTTGGAAACACCCAGGAAAGAGGATTTCAGTGAAGTGTGGCCACCAGCATGCAGTGGCCTTTGCATGATGAAGACTACGGCCCCAGACATGATGTGAGCAATTGGACAGGACGTGTGGAGTGGAGGTGGCTCTAGGCAACCCCCTTCCCACTCCAGCATCAAACCAAAACAGCGAGGACACACGGATGAGTAGTCAGAGATAAAACTAAGGCCTGAGCATTCTCTTTGCAGACAAACCCTGCGTTGACTTGGCCATGCCCGAGGCGACGGAGTTATTAGATTCAGATTCCACGTACCCTGTCCACGCAGCGGTGGCCACAGACGACGCTGTCCTTGTGCCGGGGGTCGCAGGGCCACACCTGGGCCGCTGTGAGCAGGGTGGCGGTTAGTTCAAGCAGCTTTGTGACTTGTGATCGCTGGTATGTCGTGTCCTGAAACTGGCATTTTGTCCCGCACGCTGTCCCAGGCGTCCCACCCACGGGTGTTGCTCGCCGTGAAATTCAGAAAGAAATCTCAGAGATTATAAGCAAACTTTGCGTTCCAAAAGCATGGATTGTTTTCTTAATCACCAATATGTTCTAGAACTTGCTAACTTTTCTTTCTTACTCCCTTTTTTTCAAACCTTATTACCACCTCTATGTTCCCATCTTCTCTTTTCCAGAAGATGCAAACACTGCTGGGAGAGAAACTCAAAATTTCAGTTCAGTTCAGACCAGTTGGCTGGTCAGGAGCCTGGCTGTATATAAAAAATAAGGCACTGCTTATTTTTTATGAATATGAAGCTATATCTGTACATAGATAAAAAGCACATAATCCTAACTCCATTACTACAGAGCTTGTAGTCTTTTGTACATTAAAATGTTTTACTGTATCAGAAGATTTCTCATTGGATTGAGAGAAGCTGGGACAAAAATTCAAAACTACAGCATCATTAACTTGGATTTTGTTGGTTAGTTATTCTGGGCTTGGCAAAATTGCAAGGAGAAAAATATGCTTACTAGAAATTATTTACCAGAAAGTTAATTTATCTGCGTGACTCCTGAGACGGTCTTTTAACCCAACCCTGGGTGCAAAGACTTCACCATCTGTGTGTGCATTGGGCATTTGAAGGGGGGCTGCTGCTTGGACTTTAATCTGCTGGAGCTGAGGCTCCTGGGGGGGGGGGCAGTGTTCTGATGACCTTGACCCTGACCTTGGGGGAAAAGCACTGCAGTGCTCATTTCATCCAGCTACCTTCCGCTGTGGGCTGCTGCATTTTTAGTGCCTCAAATGCCACCTGCCTGGATTGGCGAGCTCGGGAGCCTCTTTCCTCATGCAGGAACCTGTGCAGGAAGGCAAAGATGAAAAGAGGGCAGAGAGATCGCTCTCCCCAGTGGTTTTTCTCCCTGATGCTAAAAGGAAGGTGAAGCTTCTCTGTATTAAGAAACGTTTATCTGGCACACACTTTCTCTGAGATTTCGCTGGAATTTGTTCAACGCTGAGCTCACAACAGGGGTGAGCCAAAGCTTGTTTTCTTTGGACGGTTTTTAGCGAAAAAAGGAAGAAAAGGGCTCATTTTTCCAGTGATTTTTTTAAAAAAAAAAACATAAATAGCACAGATCCAAAGTAAGTATTTGTTCACTGGCCCAATTACCCAATCTCTTGACTTAGAAGCGTGACAGCCAGTTTCCTAGATTTTAAGAATAGGCTGAAAACGACAAGTTTAGGCATGCAAGAATTACAGAAAGTTCTTCCCGCGTGGACTGAGTTGGGCTTCCTGTGTGGACTGATGTAGTTTTAACTCCAATTTTGGCTTTTTTAGCTGCTGTTGTGTAAATGGGTGTGTGGAGTTGGTTAGCAAATGCAATTCAAAGAGATGCATGCTCCCCCGGGGAGGAAACTGGGCTTTAAAAAAATAATAATTTGGGCGGCTGCCGTGGCTCAGCAGGCAGAGCTCCGACCTGCCGTGCTGGAGGTCTGGAGTTCGATCCCTGGTGCCTCCTGCCCATATGCAAATTAAAAATAATAATAATAATAAATAATAATAATAATAATAATTTAGTACAACTGTCTCAAAAGAGAAACCCGTGTACTCTTAGCCACTTAGCACTGTGCAGGAAGGCACAGAGAAAGGTTTTCAGATGTGCATATTCACTAATGCACACATGGCTAAATTTTTTTGTCCATGAAGGAAAATTGTTTGCCTTCCCTTTTATCCAGTTTCCAAGCTCGTGTGAAAATACGAAAGGAGCATGCGCTGGAAGAGACCACCTTAGGGTCCACTTTTCAGCAGGAAGGCCCCCCTGAGATTAAATAGCCATCTCAAGCCCCCCTTCTGGCCTCCCGGCTGTGGCTAGAAGCAGGCAGCACCCTGTGCTCTAACACTCTTTTGAAAATGGGAAACTGCCTTGCATAACAAACTGTTACAGCCAGAGGGATCTATGAATAAAACGGGGCTATTGTTATCAGATTTTTAAACATCTGATTTACCAATTTGGTTTGGGGTTGGGTTGGGGGGGCGTTGAAAAAAATTTTCTGATTAAGTTAACCACTTTTGTACTGATGAGGGGCAGTCATTTTAATTCCATGGCTTTCAGGCGCTTCCAGGGATTCAAAAACTTAATGGCAATGACATTCACTAGAATTATCAATGACCTTGTGACTTCAGGACGCATCTGTCTTACACGCATTTCCCGTGGTGGCTTATGACGCTGGCAACATGCTGGACACATGCTCACATATCTCTACCTAGAAACACATCTGCAGTGAGACCCGAGATTGGGCAGAAGATTGGACCATACCTTACTGGGATCTGAAATTGCCTTGAAGGAGAGTCTCGTCTTCCCCCCTGAAAAGTGCATATAGGCTCAGAAACAGTCTTTCCAGCTCACAAGTGCTATTCTGCTTTCTGCCTGCCCACCCTTTTTCTTTTGCAATAAACCTGACAAAAACTTCCAGCCCGAGAAGAAGAATGTCCGTTTCTGAAGGAAACGCTGGCAGGCAGCCACAGGCTTTAAGGAAGCAGAGTGATTTTGCCCTTGTTTGCCCATCAGGACCCCCCGGCCACCCCCTGTGCACAGGCAGTGGCCTGGGGGGGAGGCTGGTAACCACCACACACAGAACCACCGGGAACGCTCCACGGAGAAGGCGACAGATCACTGGCAAAAAGGAAGAAGAGTTTCCTTGGCTCCCGGACGCGTTGTTTCTCCCTGGAGCCCATCGGAGATAGGGAGCAGTACTGCGTTCTGGGGGTGGCAAGCAGTCCCCCCCAGGTTTAATCTGCAGAGAATGCAGATCTCATGCCTCGCGTCAACCCAGTCAAGGCCACTCAAGTCCGGCCTTACCTGTCCCTGCTCCTAAAGCCCGGGTGGCCCCGGCCTCACCGACAAATGCACATGAAACAGCAGGTGCCTCTGATGCTTTTAGCACATCTGATTTTCTTTTAAAGTGCGTTTTCCGGATCGCATTTGAAAACGCAGCCGCCTTCTGGCACAGCAGGAGAGCTGAGGTTTCACAGCCTGCTCCTGGGAGTGGGCGCCTCCATGAGGCTGTGAGCCAAACAGCCAGCGGGGTGGGGTTGATCGCTTCCCCTGGAACTGGCGAGGTGTCCGAAATGAGGAACAAATGACCGAATCGGAGCCTAAGGGGGCTGGGAAAAAAGAGTGAAGATCCCCCAGGGGCTCCTACAGGGCCCCGCGGGAGGAGCTGGTAGAAGGTGTGGGGATGGCCGGGCATGAGGGGGGCCTCAGGACGGAGCAGCCTGGGACCCAGGCATGGGGGACGGGGGTGGGGATGGGACACTCCCAGGACAAAGCCAGGGTGTTAGTCCCCAGGGGCATAACCCAGTGGGTTCATAAGCCATCTGGAAGGCAGAGGTCACTCGCGGTCGCATGTGCTTCGGGGGGATCCTAGAGGTCAGCCCTAGGAACCAGTTCCGCATGGCCAGACCCCTTGCCACAGCCATAGGCCCTGGAGTGTTCCAGAAGCATCGTTTTTTTAAATTGCACCAGCCCCATGCTCCTCTGGGTCGACCAGACAGACCCAGCCAGACTCCAAGGCAGCGGGGCTCTCGGGAGGAGGCTCCTTTCATCCGAGCCTCGGGGCTATAAATAACCAGCAGCTGCTCAACAGCTGGCCAGGGGGCAGCGCCAGGGCAGGGAGGATGGAGACGGGCGGGGCGGCGACGGGGCACAGAGATGCCTGGTTCCCCTTCCCTTGCAGAGGAGACGAGGCTCCTCTGAGGTGCCACGGGACCCCAGGCAACCCAAGAGGCAGCCGGAGGGGCTGCAGCCTTCACCTCTTTCACCCAGAACCCACAAGTGGACTGGATAAAAGAGGGGCAGAGTCTGCTGCCTGCCCCTCCGTGGCTAAGGAGATGACCCACCTCTATGCCAAGGTGTTTGCGCATTAGCATTAGTATACATATACTTTTTAAACTTTGTATTTTTAATTTCAGTGTTAACTTGCCTCCATTGTTTTTATATATTTATACACCTGTGAAACTGTCATCTAGGATGCAGGACATGTCCAGCACCTCTGCGGACGCCCTCCTGCCTCCCTGGTCCCTAACCCCACTGTCCAGGGAAACTGCCGTTGGTCATTTCTTCCTTTTTACCCCACATCAGTGCACTCACACTGTCAGTGCTGTTTTGTACCCGAATCCTTTCACTCGTACCAGTGAGATTCCTCCGTGTTGTGTGATGCGAGAGCTCGTGCTTTTTCCTTGCTGCGTACTATTCCACGGTGCACTAAGACTGTCATTTATCCCCCCACTCTCCTGCTGGGGATCCTTTGGGTCATTTCCAGTTTAGAGCCATTATTAATAAGGCTGCAAAGAGCACTTTTATCAGCCCTGGAGTATTCTAAAGTAGGTTGGGACATGCTAGTGGGAGTCCAAACTGGTTCAGCCTCTACAGAAAGCCAATCAGTAACAGCTGTCAAAACTAGAAAAGCGCTTGCCCCTCTCTCAAAAGCAGGTCTGCTTAGACATGCAAAGTGTCTAAGGCACAAGGTTCTCCGTCACAGCATTAATTTGTAAAAGCCAAAGTTTGGAAGCAACCTAAATGTCCATTGACAAATGACCCCTCATAGAATAGAAAATAGCAGTCATAAGAGGGTGAGAAAAGTCAGTACTGCTGTGATGTGATCTCCAATGTATATGATATGAGAAAAGCAAGAAGCAGTGTAGTGCCTATAGTTTCCTACCATTTATGCAAAAAGGGAGGATATATTTGCTTGTATTTATATAAAATAGCTATAGGAGCATAGTCAAGAAATGGGTAATATTAGCTGTTTATGGGGAACGTAGCAGGGATGGGGCGGGAGAATGATTTGTTGTGGGTGCAACTGAACAAATGTATTAACTGAATTTTAAGCCATATGTATGCATTATCTATCCCAAAATTACATTTTTTGGTGAATATGCTGAAAAACCCCACTGAATTGTGCACATTATAAGGGTGAATTTTATATTTGAGTGATATCTCAATTTTTATTTTTTAAGTTTAAGTGTAAGAGGGAGGCTGGGGCATGCTTTGGCACATTTCATCCTTCTAGAAGTAAGACAGAGCAGGGCTTAAGGGAGGAGACGCGGCGCTTCTCCAGGGCTCTGTCCCCAGCCCAGCCGGTGGCTCTCCAGAAACTCTCTGCCTCGGGCATCCATTCATTTTTTCATTCATTCATTCACCCATCTCTACCTGCTGTTGCCCGGCATTCTCCCGCCAGCCGACAGAGTGGCACGGGAGGTGGCATATGCCAAACAGAGGTGGAAGCTGTTGGTGGCAAATGGCATCGTGGTGACGGGGACCCTGCAGGCCTCTCGGCAACCGGCTTTGGCTTTGGGGACCTGCTCTCTGGTCGCATCCCCCACAGGATCTTCAAGCTGAAGTCAGACTTCCAGAACTGGGGAGATCGGCTGCTTTGGCCTGTTTTGAGCCTCTAAGAGGCTTTCAGGGGTCTGTTCCCTGAGTCTGCCGCCTGTACCCCGCGTGATGGTGACAATCATGTGTCAGTTTGGCCCCTCGTGGCCCCAGCCAGGCTGCCCCAGATCAACTCCGTCTCCAACGTGGAGCCACAAATCACATCACACCAAGTTGTCGCTCATGAAACTGGGATGTGCTGCCACTTGGCAAGGGGATAAATCCCTCATGGCGATGTTCGGTATCCCAACAGCCTCCTAACAACCGATATATTAATACTAAGGAAATGCTTTAAAATTCAATAAAATGCAAGGAATCCCATTTTGCAGAGAGGCAAATGAAGGCTGAGAGGTTTCCAAGGCACGTGGGGAGCCCGGGCGACCTGGGAACTGCACTGAGTTCTCTCTCGTTTCTGTGCCTGGGGGATTGGAGACCTCACCTCTATGTCCAGAGCTTGGAGCTGGAGCTGGGTCCCCCACTTCTTCAGCCCCGCCAGAGTCCCGCACCCTGCTTCTTGATGTTTCCCGGTCATTCCGCCTCCTTGGGTGGAGGCCAGGAATAAGCCTGTGGTTTAAATTCCTTGATGTACGAGCACATTCCTTAACAGTCGAGTCTACGTGCTTGGCTCGAGCACCAAAGCTCAGTGGAGGAAAATACTCTGTGGCTTTTGCAGAGAAACCTGGCCAGGGCTCGTGGAGGTTCTTGCCAGGGCCGGGGGGTGGGCTCCACCCCCCAACACTTTGAGGAACCAGGCTGGGTACAGGAGGGCTCCCTCGGTGCCTGGGGATGCCCCACAGTGCTTGTCCCAGGAGGTGAGACAGCTAACGAGGCTGGACACGTGGACAATGTGAAGACAAATGGGAACAGGAGAGGACATGGGGCCTTGTCCCAGCCCACGTGCTCCTCCAAGCCACGGGCACATGGCAAGCTGGGCTGGGGACAGCTTCAGTTCCACTGCCACTGAGCCCGCCTCACTCTAGCGAAGCCCCCACTCTCCCCGGAGTCCCTCCTTCAAAGACAGATCTGCTCAGCTTTTAAGACAGTCGATGCAAACTCGAAGCTGCAGACCAAATTTCCCTCTACACCGGCCCACCTGGGCCCACGTGGCACCTGGGCATTTGAGGGTGGTGGTGCGTGGTCCAGGAACCGAACCCGGGTCCCCGCGTGGAAGGTGGGCATCCCACCACTGAACCGCCCGTGCACGCTGGCATTTTTGAATTTTACCCGTGGCCCCTCTAAGTCGGCAGCGACCTCACACCCAGCTTCTGTCACCTGTTTACTTTCCCTGTGCATCTGACAGCGACACCCCGTTTGTTGACTCTGGGAGAAAGCCCCGACTTAAATGGCCTAAGGGCTTGCCAGACCCCAACCCAACCTGCCTCCACGATGCCTTTCCTACCACCAAGCTTTTACTTACTTATTTTACCTTTGAAGCAAAACTCAGAAAAAAAAATGAAAGAGTAAATACAGAGAGGTTCAAAGAATTTTGCCACAGGGCCCACGTGCTCAGGGTCTCGAACAGATGTACGCGTTTACCATACTCCTCCTTACGTCACCTTTGAAGCATGTTGGAGAACTTCTCTCCCAGCCCCGCTCCCCTCTACACGTGTGTCCATCAGTGCCTCAGTTTACCGCAGCAGCTTATCCAAAGTATGACCAACAGGGTTCTTAACAGAAACGTGCTGTCCCCAACTCTGGGGGCCAGAAGCCTGGAATCGAGTCGCAGGCCGGGCTCCCTCTGAAGACTCTGGGGTGGAGGGGGCCCCTTCCCGCTCACCCCAGCCTCGGGGCGCCGTGGCTTGGGGCTTGTGGCTGCAGCACGTCAGTCTCTGCTTCCGTCTTGCACGCAGTATGTGTCTGTGTTAGGTTTGGGGGCGCCCTCATCCAGTCTCACGTCATCTTACCTTGACTAATGACAGCCGCAGAGACCCTCTTTCCAGCTGAGGTCACATGCGAGGTTCCAACGGGGCGTGAATTGGGGGCAGGGGCACCACTCAAGCCACTACAATCAAATACACATTTTTTTTAAATAAATAATTAATGATAGACTATACGTATATGTGTGGTTCATCCCTTCTGATATAGCATTCAAGGAATGATATCGCTTCCAAATTCATTTTTTAATTAATTAATTTGTATATTATGATAAAATATACATAACACAAAAATCATTTTAAGTGGACAATTCTTTGATATTAACTGCATGGGCAAGATTGCATCACTTTCACCGCTATTTCCAGACTGCTTTCACCCTCTCAAACCAAGACCCATAGTCATTTAGCAATAACTTCCCCCATTCCTCCCTCCCCCTCCCCTACAAAAATTCATCTTTAATAGGTAAAACGTGCAAGTGGTTAAAAAAAGAGAGAGAGAAAACTATCCCTCCTACTGCTGTTGACCCCCAAAATTCTTTGGCTCTTTCCCATCTCCTGTTAACAAACTTTTATGCTGTTCCCAGTTTTTACCTTCTTAAACAGTCCAGTATATTTGCAGTAGCAAAATAAAGGAAACAATCTAAAGGTCCGGCAATAATGGCCTGGTTAATCCAATTATGGAAAATTAAATATGATGTAACTGTTATTTGTAAGACGGATCTGCATATACTGAAGTGAAGGACCTCTGAGATACACTGTTAAGTGTAGAAAATGCAGCACAACATAGCAGAGCATGGCATGCCTCCATGTACGAGTCATGAGGAAAATTACAGATGTTCTTGTATGTATTGAACTCTTTCAAAAAACAAACAAACAAAGAAACTAGGAATGGTACCTCCATCTGGGTAGGGGAAGACCAGGGACCACCTCTGTCAAATGAGTAGCATTCCCCCTCCACTTTTTTAACCACATGCCCATTCCACCCCCCAAAATGAGTATCGTAGAGATAAAATGCATCTTATCTAAAATGCACTATTTTAACCATTTCAAAGGGTACAATTCAGTGGCTTTTAGGACATACATGACGTGTGTGACCATCACTGCTATATAACTCCAGAATACTTCCCCTGCACCCCCAAAAAAGCCATGTATCCCTGTTTTCCCTTCTAGAAACCACTCGTGTACATTCTGTCTATAGATTTTCCTTTTCTGGACTTTTCGTGTAAATGGAATCATATGGAATGTGGTCTTTTGTGTCTGGCTTCTTTCAGTTCGCATGATGTCTTCATGATTCATCCTAGTTGTAGCATGTATCAGTACTTTGTTTCTGTTTTTTAAAAATTACAGTTATATATATATATATATAAAACATAAAATTTGCCAATTTAGCTGCTTTTAAGAGTTTGATTCATTGGCATTAATTATGTCCACAATGTCATGCTACCATCACCACTATCTTTTTCCAAAAGTTTTTATCACCCCAAACAGAGACTCTGTATGCACTGAGCACAGCTCTACATTTTCAGGCAGTTCCCTCCAGCCTCTCCACTACATCTTGAATAACAAGGTGATATCTACTTAATGCGTAAGAATAACCTCCAGGATAACCTCTCGACTCTGGAATCTCTCAGCCATTGACACTTTGTCTCATTTCACTCTTCCCCCTTTTGATCGAGAAGGTTTTCTCAATCCTTTGAGGCTGAGTCTCAGCTCATTCCAGGATCTCTGTCCCACGTTGCCAGGAAGGTCCACACCCCTGGGAGTCATGTCCCACACAGAGAGGAGGAAAGAGGGTGGTGAGACTGCTCGTCGTGTTGGCTGGAGAGAGAGGCCACATCTGAGCAACAAAAGAGTCTCTCTTGGGGGTGACTCTTAGGCCTAAATTTTAAGTAGACTTGACCTATCCTTTGTGAGGTTAAGTTTCATATGAACAAACCCCAAGACTGGGGGCCCGGCCTATAGCTTTGGTTGTCCACACTGCTTGTGAGGATATCAAAAATTCAAACTGGGGAAGTCAAATCTCTCCCCTTTCTCACCATTCCCCAAAGGGGACTCCTCAAATACTTTTCCACTCACTGATCAAATCACTTCGGGATTCATCAGGGCATCATTCTGGACAAACCAACAGAATCTCATGTCCTACCCAAGTCTCTTTCCTTTCCCCTCTGGGAAGCAACCTGTGGGGGTGGGGCACTGGCCACCATGCCTTGGGGAACTCACGGTTCTGGGGAGGCTTGCAGATGGTCCAGCTGGTCCAGACTTGGGTACGCTGTGTGTCTGGTCACTGACGTGGCTCCAGGAGCTGTTCTGTACTGTTTCTGGTTATTTTGTTCTGCAGGACAAACTAAAACACGCCCATTACTAAGCTGCCATCTTGGCCTCGTCTCCTCTCCAATTTTTGAGAAGAGTTTGAGAAGAATTAGTAGTAACTTTTTTTTTTTTTTTAACATTTTACCAAATTCATTGGTGAAGATATTTTGTTCTGGGCTTTCTTTTCAGGAAGTTTCTTTTTATTACTGACTCAATCTGTTTACTTCTTATAGGTCTCTTCAGATTTTCTGTTTCTTCCTGAGTCACTTTTGGTAGTTTGTGTGTTTCAGGAAAATGTCTATTTCATCTAGGTTATCTAATTTGTTGGTCTACAATTGCTCATAGTATTTTCTTATAATCCTTTTATATCTGTAAACTCCATACTATCATCCATGCTTTCATTCCTGATGTTAGTAATTTGAGTCTCTTCTCATTTTTCTTTGATGTGTCTAGCTAAAGATTTAATTTTTAAAATAGTTTTCAAAGAACTAACTTTTAATTTTGTTTATTTTCTCTGTTGCTTTTCTATTACTTATCTCATTCACTTCCATTCTAATTTTTATTATTTTCTCCCTTCTTCTTCCACCTATTTTTGAATTTTCAAAATACTGCTCTGCTGTTAATTCTAATTGAATTCCATTGTGATCAGAAAACACACATCACGTGATTCAATCTTTTTAAATTTATTGAGGCTTGTTTTGTGGTCTATCCTGTAGAATGTTTGATGTACATTTGAGAAGAATGTGTATTCTATTGTTCTTGGGTGAAGGGTTCTAGAAATGTCTGTTGGGCTGATGTTTGTGATGAGTTGCTTCTCTTGTGGTACTTTCAAGATTCTCTCTTTGTTTTTTGTCTTTTGACAATTGTATTATGATGCATCTCAGTGTGAATCTCTTTTTGTTTACTTGAAGTTTAAGACATTTGTTGACCTTTTTCAATGTGTAGACTAATGTTTTTCATCAAATTTGAGAAAATCTCACCCATTAATTCTTCTAGTACTCTTTCTGCTCTGCTCTTGCTCCTGTCCTTCTCATTATGCACATATTAGTATACTCAATGGTTTCCCTCAGGTCTCTTAGGTTTTGTTCATTATCATTCATTCTTTTTCCTTTCTGTTCCTCAGATTGGATTATTTCCATTGACCTATACTCAAGTTCACTGATTCTTTCTTCACCCTGCTCACATCTGTTGTTGAGATCTTCTAGTGAAATTTTTCATTTCAGTTATTGTATTTTTCAGCTCCCAGAATGTCTATGTTTTTCCTTTTTATGATTTCTGTCTCTGTTAATAGTCTTCATTTGGTATGACATCATTCTCATGCTTTCTTTTATTTCTTTGGACATGGTTTCTTTAGCTCTTTCAACATATTTGAAATAGTTCATTTAAATAGTGCAATATCTGGGCTTCCTTGGGGACAATTTCTGTTTTTTGCTTTTTTTCTTGTGTGGGGGACATACGTTCTTCCTTCTTTGGACATCTTCTAATTTGTCTTGAAAACTGGACATTATGAATATCATATGTGTAAATTCTGGAAATAAGATTCTCCCCTCACCCCAGGATTTTATTTTTGCCATTTTTTTGTAGTTGTTGTTTAGTGACTTTTCTAACTGATTTAGTGAAGTCTGTATTCTTTGTGTGTGGTCACCGAAGTCTCTGTTATATGAGCTAACTGGTTAGTTAATGATTGGATAGAGATAGCCTTAATCACCTAAGGCAAAAACGAAAAACAATAAACAAAAATCAGTCTTTGCAGAGCAACTTTGTGTGAGTGGTGACATGCGTTCAGTACTCAGCCAGTTTACAGTTCTGCCTTCACTTCCTGCTTCTGAAGGCCCTTAAAGTCAGCCTTGGGTGAGAGTTTAGAGCCTTCCTAAGTCTTCTCTGAGTATGTTCTCAGTTATTCATAAATGGCACAGTTCTATATATGGAAAATCCTAAGGAATAATATTTTGAGCTACCAGAAGTAATAATCAAGTTTAGCAAGGTCACAGGTTATAAGAGCAATAATATAAATCAATTATATTTCTATATCCTGGCACAAACAATTAAAAATGTAGTTAAGAAAACAGTTTCATTCACAATAGCATAAAAAGAAAAACAATTTAGGAATAAGTTTAATTTTAAAAGTGTAAAACTTGTACACTGAAAACCACAAAACTGCTGAAACACATTAAAGAAATGTAAATAAATTGAGAAGCATTTCATGTTCATAGATGCAAGACTTAGTATTGTTAAGATGGCAGTTCACAGCAAATTGATCAGTAGAGTCATCACAATCCATATTGACAAGCTGATCCTAACATTTATATGGAAATGAAAAGCAATTTTGAAAAAGAACTAAATCAGAGGACTTACATTACCTGATTTCAAAACTGACAGTAAACTGTAGTTAATAGTACAGTTATAAAAATCTGTTTTCATCAACTGCAACAAATGTACCAACTGAGGCAAGATGTTAGCAATAGGGTGGTGTATGGGAATCCTGTATTTTGTGAGTGATTTTTCTGTAAGCACACAACTTCTCTAAATGAAAAAAAACAACAACAAAATAACCGACAGCTAAAGCTATGGGAATCTACATGGTGTGGTAACGAATTAAGGATAGGCATAGATTAGATTAATGGAACATAATTCAAAGTCCAGAAATAAACCTTTTAGTTACGGCCAATTGATTTTTGACTATGGTGCCAAGACAATAAAAAAGGACAGTCGTTTCAATAGGGGACGCTGGGACAACAGGATATCTCCATGCAAAAATGATGAATGCCAACCTTTAGCTCACATCGTACACATACGTTAATTTAAAAAGGACAACAGACCTAAAGATAACAGCTAAAATTATAGAACTTCTAGAGGAAAATATAGGAAAAACTCTTTATCACTTTGGGCTAGGCAATATGTTCTTAGATATGACAACAGGAGCAAGAAACATAAAAGAAAAAATTGATAAATTTGACTTCATCAAAAGTTTAAACTGTTTGTGTTTCAAAATATGTCACTGAGAAATGAGAAAAGCAGGCCACAGACTGGAACAAAATATCTAACAAAGGACTCCTATCCAGAATATATTTTTAAAAAGTCTAACTGAATAAAGAGAAGACAAGCATCACAATTTAAAAATGGGCAAAACTTGAGGTGGAACGTAACTCCCACTCCTCGAGTGTAGACCTATTGTGGATGGGACCCTTTGATTAGGTTATTTCATTTGAGATGTGACCCAAGGTGGGTCTTAATCCTCTTGCTGGAGTCCTTTATAAGAGGTTCAAGGACATAAGAAAAGAGAGAGAAAAGCCAGAGAAGCTGAGAGAGGAGCTGAGAGAGGACACACAGGAAAATCCCACCGAGAAGCTGAGAGAGGAGCCCCTGAGGCCAGAAGCTGGAAGCAATGGAACTCCAGAGGGAAAGACCAGCAGATGCCGCTTTGCTGTTGGGCAGAGGAGCCCAAGCTCGCGGGTAACTGGTCTTCAAGGACAAAGTTTCACCTGCTGATTCCTTGACTTGGACATTTTCACAGCCTAAAACCCGTAAGCTCGTAAGTTAATAAATCCCCATTGTAAAAGCCAACCCATTTCTGGTATATTGCATTTCATCATCTTTAGCAAACCAAAACAACCACCTAACCAGGCCTCCTGTCAGGGTCATTCAAAACAAGGGTAAGTCTGAGAAACTGCCACAGCCAAGGGGAGCCTAAGAACACAGGATGCCAACATACATTAAGATATTAGGTAAAAGCTAAGGAAATCTGAATCATGCTTTAAATAATAAGCATGTATCAATATGGGCTTATGAATCATGACAAATGTACTGCAGTAATGTAAGATGTTAAAAGGGAAAATATGGGAACTCTGTGCTAGCTTCACAATTATTCTAAACTATTTCTAAAGAAATATAAAACTATTCTAAAATTCAAAGTTTTTTTTTAAATAGACAAAAGATTTAAATACACATTTCAACAAAGAGCTATACAAATGGCTAATAATCTCAGAAAATACTCAATATTATTATTCATTAGGGAATTACTCAACCATGAGATACCACTTTTCTCTGCTAGAATGGCTATAATCAAAAAAGACAAAATGACAAGTGTTGGTGAGGATATGGAGAAATCAGCACCCTCATTCACAGACTCTTTGGGATTTAAAATGGTATAGCCACTTTGGAAAAAAGAAGGTTGGCAGTTTTAAAATGCTAGACATAGATTTACCATATGACCCAACAACTTCCCTTCTAGGTGTCTACCAGAGAGAAGTAAAAGCATATGTCCACACAAAGACGTGTATGTGGGCACTCATAGAAGCATCGCTCATGGCTGCCAAAAAGTGGAAAGAACCTAAAAGTCCATTGTTATAGTTTGCTTGCTACCAGAATGCAATATACCAGAAACAGAACGGCTTTTAAAAGGGGGGATTTATTAAGTTGCAAGTTTACAGTTCTAAGGCTATGAAAATGTCCCGATTAAAGCAAGTCTATAAAAATGTCCAAATTAAGGCACCAACAAGAGGTTACCTTCACTCAAGAAAGGCTGATGAAGTTCAGGATTTCTCTCTCAACTGGAAAGGCACATGGTGAACATGGCGATGTCTGCTAGCTTTCTCTCCAGGCTTCTGGTTTCATGAAGCTCCCCCGGGGGTGTTTTCCTTCTTCATCTCCAAAGGTCTCTTTGGCTGCCTGGGCTCTTGTGGCTTTCGTGGCTCTGAAGCTTTCTCCAAAATGTTTCCTCTTTTAAAGGATTCCAGTAAACTAATCAAGACCCACCTGGAATGGATGGAGTCACATCTCCCTCTAATCAAAAGTTAATACCCACAAATGGGTGGGTCACATCTCTGTGGAGATAACCTAATCAAGTTTCCAACCTTCAGTCCTGAATAGGGATTAAAAGAAACAGCTGCCGCCACAAGATGGATGAGGATTAAAACTTGGCTTTTCTAGGGCACATAATCCTTTCAAAGCAGCACATCTATTAACTGATGAATGGATAAATAAAATAAGCTATATCCATATAATGGGATATTAGTCATCCATAAAAATGAACGAAGAACCAACCCATGCTATATAACATGGATGAACTTTGTAAACATTATACTAAATGAAAGAAGTCAGTCACAAAAGACCACACTTTGTATGATCCCATTTATGTGAAATGCCCGGAATGCGCAAATCCAGAAAGTAAATCAGTGATTGCCAGGGGCTGGGTTAAAGAGGAAATGGTGAGCGACTAGTAGGTTTTGGGTTTCTTTGTGGGGTGATGAAAATATTTTAAATGTTAAATGAAATATATATCTGAATATGATTAAAAGGGGAAATGTTAGATCATATATATGGTAACAGAATAAAATTTTTTGAAAAATCCATGAAACTACACTACACAAAGGTGAACCCTACATTAAACCGTGGACTTCAATTAATAGTACAATTACAAAAATGTGCTATCATCAATTGTAACAAATGTTCCACACCAATGCAGGATGGTGGCAGTGGAGTGGTGTGTGGTAACCCTTTATTTTATGCATGAGTGTTCTGTAAACCCACAACTTCTCTAATGAAGAAAAAAAATCGGATTGTGATGGTGGTTGCACAACTCTATACATTTACTAAAAAAACATTGAGTTATATACTTAAGTGAATTTTATGGCATGTAAATTATACCTTACTAGCACTGTAAACAAAACAATAATAAAAAAAAAATCAGGAAAGGAGAGGGAAAAAAAAAGAGCAAAAACCAGGAAAGGGTAGAGGTTGGTGAGGCACAGATAAAACAAGATTGACAAGATAATGATAGTGTGGGGAGCTGGGTGCTGGGTAAGGTGGATTCATCAGACTTTTTACTTTTATTTATGTTTACTTCCTACTTCTGCTTATGTTTACATTTTTTCTTAATGAAAAGTTTAAGAACCGAATAGCTTTCTCCTGTGTGCTTCCAGCACGCTGACAACTCGCATTTCCATAAAATCTGCCAGCATCTCTGCACGCGCCCTGGCCACGGCGAGGCTGGGCGTGCCTAGGGACGGGAACACTTTCCTCGAGTCACCGATTTTGCGGTTCTCAGTATCTGACTCAGACCCTGGCATTTATGTGCCGGGTCCTGAATAAATGTTGGCTGAATCGTTTTAAAATGAAAACGGGGGGTGAGGGTGAGGGAGTAGAAATTGGTGACACGGGAAAACCCATTTTCCAAAAGCTGACTCAAGTGGCTCGAAAGCAAGTGTTGTGAGTGCTCCTACCCGCTGGGCGGGTTCACGTCGGTGCGGCCCCGGGGTCCCCGCGTCCCGCACGCCGGGGGTCTCCGCTGGGAATCCCCCCGGCGCGTTAGCGTAGAAATACACTGGTATGAAACCGTTCTGACAAATCTCCTTTTTCGAAAAGAAAAACAAGGTGCTTTTCTTGAGAAGTCACTGCACGTGGTCTGCCGGGCCGTCCTGAGCAAGAGCTGAGAAATCGGGGTGCGGGCCCCCGCGGCTCGCAGCACCCCGCGATCCCCGGGGGAGCCGCTCTCGGTCGCCACCTGGCGGCGGCGCGGGGCTCCGCGGTGGGGGCGGCCCCGGCTCCGGCCCGCCCCTGCGCGCGGGCGTTCCATACCCCCCTGGAAAAGCTAAGCAGACCCCTGGGTTCGCTGGCGCTGGGACCCGGGCGCAGGGGGTCATGCGTGGGGGGCTCGCGGGGCACCGCTGTGCTGGGCGGGAGGGCGCTGGACGGGGTCAGGGTTTAGGGTCCTGCTCGCGTCTCAGACCTTCCACGCCACCCCCGCCCCCGGGCCTCAGTTTCTCCCGGCGGAAAAGCAGAGGGGAGGGGGCGCACGTATGCTCTGCAGGGCCCTCCCCGCTCTGGAAGTCGGGGTCCAAGTGCGCGAGTGCCTCCGGCGGCCCACCGGCCCCTGGAAATCGCAGAAGCCCCTCTCCTCCCAGGCTCTTCCCCGCGGGGGCTCCATAGATCCACGGGAGGAGCTCCGCAAAGGCTGAGCATCTGGGCCCTGCCCCGGGCCGGTGGAACTGGAATCCCTGGATGGGCCTGGGCATCAGCATTTCTAGAGCTTTCCAAAAGATTATAGAGTTCTGCTAAGTGTTGATTCCCAGCTTCCGTTTGCTGTTCCCATTCCCCGCCCCCCCCCCCGCAACTGCTCCCCATGTCCACCCCGTTTACTGCCTTCCTCCATAACTGCACCCCTTTGGACTGACTGACCCTGGAAAGCCCAGCGAGGGCTCCGGCTCTGCGGTGTCTGACAGTATCCTGCTGTCTCCCGGGCCGAGAGGGGTGCAGCCTTTTGCAGAGAGCCACGGGAGCCAGAGAAGCACTCAGCTGTCTTTGGTCAGACACTTGGTTAGAGGCAGAACCGGGTCTTTAAACTTTCTGTCTCGTTGGGGTCACCAGATTTAGCAAATAAAAATACAGGATGCCCAGTTAAATTTGAATTTCATATAGACAATGATAATATTTTCTTTTTAGTATAAGTGCATCCCAAATATTGCATGATTGGAATGTAAATACTGGAGACTAAAAGAAATATCAATTTAATGATTCAGCAATCATATTCATTTGTTAAATCTTATCTTCTCTGTATAACTCCACCACCACCTTTGTTCTTTCCATCCTTTCCTTTAGGGGTATTTGGGCGATGGCCATTCTAACTTTTTCACGTTGGAAGAAGCTGTCACAATATGGGGTAGGGAGATGAACTATCTGATGTTCTGGAGAGGCTGGGCCCTCTAGGTTTCAGGACTTATCTGGTCAAGGGAACCATCTGGAGGTTGTAGGTTTCTGCAAAGTTACCCTAGTGCATGGGAACCTTTGGAGAATCTTATACATTGCCTTCAGTGTTCTTCAGGATTGGCTGGAATGGTTTTGGTTGGAGTTTGGCAAGTTACGATAGGTAGCAAGGTCTAATTGAAGAATGCATAAGAGTGACGTCCAGAGTAGCCTCTCGATTCTAATTGAACTCTCAGCCACTGATACCTTCTTTATTATACTGCTTTTTCCCTTTTTGGTCAGGATGGCATTGTCAGTCCCACAGTGCCAAGACCAGGCTCATCCCTGGGAGTCACCTCCCATGCCACCACAGAGACTTTCACCCCTGGATGTCATGTCCCACATAGGGGGAAGTGACCACTGCTTTTTAAAAATCATTCATGTTGTTGCATGAAGTTCATTAGTTTTCAATCTATGCTATGAATATATCACAATTTATTTACCCATCCTACTGTTGATGGACATTTGAATTGTTTCCATTTATTGGAATCAGTTTGTCAAGTTCTATTTTTAAAAAACCTATAGGGATTTTAATTAGGATTTCATTGGATCTATAGATCCAGTTTTCATCGGATCTATATCAATTTGAGAACTGATAACCTTGCGATATTGAATCTCCTAATCCATGAATATATTATATCTTACCATTCATTTAGGTCTTTTAAAACTTAGCTCAATATTTTTTTAGTTTTCTATTTAGAAGTCTTTGCACACTTTTCTAGATTTAGTTCTAGATATTGATATTTTTAAAGTTATTACTTTTAAATTTATTTTTCTGTTTGCTACTGAAACACTCTTGACTTTTGTATATTGACTCTCTCTCCAATAACCTGGTTAAACCCATTAATTCTAATATTTATCAATAGATTCTTTTGGATTTTCTTCACATGGAATCAAAATTTAAGAATAATGTGTTTTAGGTTTATTCCTTTCCAGTCCTTATACATTTTATATATTTTTCCTGTCTCCCCACTATAATGCTGAATAGAAGCAACAGTGAACACCCTTTTTCAGGTACAGTGTCAAACAGACAGCTTTCCAATTTTGCCATAAAGAATTTTATGAGTACTTTTTAATTGACATGCTTAATCAGACTAAGAAAGTTTCTTTTCACATGAGTTTTTATCATATTTGGATGTTGAATTTTATCAAATACATTTCCTGCAAGTCCTGAGATCATGAATTTTCTTTCAATTTAATAATGTAATCAATTATATTAGTTGGTTTTCTTATGTTAAAGCAAACTTGCATTCCTAGAGTAAATTGTTTGATTGAGATGTATTATCCTTTTATGTAATGCTGGGTTTAGTTTGCCAATATTTTGTCTATGGTATTTGTATGAATATTTATGAATGAAACTGACCTGTATCTTCCCTGGTACTGCTCTTGTGTTATCCTCATAAAATTCATTGAGGAATCTTTGTCTGTTTTCTGGAGGAGATTATGTAACATAGGTTTTATTTCTTTCTTCAGTGTTTAATAGAATTCCCTGGGAAGTCAATTGGGCCTAGAGTTTTCATCATAGGATGGTTGGTAATTAGAGTTCATTTCTATAATAGTTTCAGGACTGCTTAGGTTTTCTCTTTCTTTTTGTGTTGTTTTGGTTTGCTAAAGCTGCTGGAATGCCGTATACCAGAAATGGATTGGCTTTTACAAAGGGGATTTATTTAAGTGACAAGTTGCAATTCTAAGGCCATGTAAATGTCCAAATTAAGGCACCAATAAAAAGATACCTTCCTGGAAAAAAGACAGCTGGCATCCAGGTTCCTCTGTCAGATGGGGAGGCACTTGACAATGTCTGCTGTCCTTCTCTCTTGGCTTCTGGGTTCAAACAGTTCTCTCAGCTCCTGGGTCCTTCTTGCTTCACCCTGGAGCATTTTCTTTCTTAGTGTCTCTCAGCTCCCTCTCATAAAGGGCTCCAGGAAAGGATAAGACCCACCTTGAATGGGCAGTGTCACACCTCCATGGGAACAATCTAATCAAAAGGCCCCACCCAATAATGGTCTGCCCCTGCAAGATCAGATTAAGAGAACTGGGCTTTGCTGGGGTACACACAGCTTCAAACCAGCCCATGTGTGTTAGGTTGTATCTTTCTGAGGATCTGCCTGTTTCACCTAAATTTTCAAATCTATTGACATAAAATTGTTCATAAAGCCTTTGTATTTTGTGGTGAGGTCCCTTTTTTATTGAAAAAAAAACACATAACATTAAATTAACCATTTTAAAGTGAACAGTGTAGTGGCATTTAGTATATTTGCCATGTTGTGTGACCGTCACTCTATCTAGTTCCAAAATATTTTCATCACTCCAAAATAAAATCTCCTAGCTATTAAACAAGTACTACCCAAACCCTCTTCTCCCCAGCTTCTGGCAGCCACCCAATCTGCTTTATGTTTCTAGGGAGTTACCTCTGCTGGATATTTCATATAAATGGAGTGATACGGGGACCTTTTATGGCTGGCTTCTTTCACTTACCACACCACGTTGTAGCAGGTGCCGGCACTTCATTCCTTTAATGGCTGAACCGTGGTCCATTGTGGGTGTCGACCACAGTTTGTGTGTCCGCTCATCCCTTGCTGGTCATTCCTGCCTTCTGGCTACTGTGAGTGATGCTGCTGTGAACATTTATGTACTAGGATCTGTTTAACACCGTTTTCAGTTCTTCTGGCTAATATGCCTAAGAGTGAAATCGTTAGCTCACTGGGAAGTTCCATGTTTAACTTAAATTCTCGTTCAACTTAAAATAGAGGCTGCTCCCTTTTATATTCCCACCAGAAGCGCGCAGGTTTCACTTCCCCCACGTCTTCACCAACACTTGTTCTTTTCACTTTTTTTCAATTATTATTATTATAGCCATCCTCATGGGTGTGAGGTGGTATCTCATCGTGGTTTTCATTTGCACTTCCTTGATGGCTAATGATCTTGAGCGTCTATATTTACATTTGCTTGCTGGCCATTTGTATATCTTTTTTAATTTTTTTAGGGGAAATGTCTTTTCATGTTCTTTGCCCATTCTTAAATTGGCTTAGTTGGGGTTTTTTGCCATGGTTGTTAAGTTGTAAGACTTCTTTATATATTATGGATACTAGACCCTTATCAGATATATGATTTGTAAGTATTTTCTCCAATTCTGTGGGTTGTCTCATCTGTTCTCTGTTCTTTTATCTCTCTTGTTTTTTGTCCTTATTTGGTTTGGTTGAGTTTTTAAAGTTCATTTTGTTCCTCTGTTAGTTTCACAGTAATTCAGGATTTTAGAATTCTTTTGTCATTATTCTAGATATTACAATCTGCAGCCTTGCTTACCATCTAATGGTAATTATTGCCTTCACCCCTCTCCTAGAAAAATCAAGGAACTTAGGACATTTACATCTCTCCCTTTGTTGTTATGAGTTTTAATTCTCTATAATTTAGGCCCAACACGACATTATTATTGTATGAAGTCGGCAGTCCCTGGATTTACCTGCACAGCTACCATTTTTACCACTTTTCAACTTCAGACCAGGATATTTTCTGGGCTCTCTGATGACTTGTAGCTGGGCTGTCCCATGGACGGGTTGCTTTACCTCGAGGCTCCTCCTGCCAAGTTGCCGCTCTTGAGAGCCGGAGCCCAGACCAGGGGACGGGTCTCGGGGCCTCGGCTTGGGCAGGCCCAGCATTCTAGCTTTTGTCCCCACAGCCCATGACCTTGATGGGGGGCAGCTCAGCTTCTCAGCTGTTTCCTGAATTGGCAAACACCTCCTGGGCATGCACGGCGGCCAGGCTGGGCTCAGCTGGGCAGGGGTTGGCTCTTCCCTGCATCTTGGCCCAGGAATTCCTCACTATCTTGCTAGCTCTTTACCGATTTTCACTCCTCGTCCAGCCTATGTAGTTATTTCACTGAGCAGGCTGGAACGAATTGCCAAGACCACCATGGTTGGAAGTAGAAGTCCCCACTTCACATTTTTAAACAAATATTTATCGTGTCTACTGCGTGTAATTTGCTGTTTTAGATACATGAAGTATTGGAAGATAAACTGGAGACCTGTGTCCTCAAGGACCTCTGAGCCTAGTGGGACAGCTGCCTGTGTGCTCACGGGGCTAAGCCACAAGCCAGAGAATAGGATGAAAAGTGACTCTGTAGTAGAGTGCTTAGGGAGCAAAGGAATCCCAAAGGGCTTCATGGAAGAAATGGCATGCAGCACAGGGCCTGCAATAAACGCCAGAGCCTTCCCAGTGCCTGCCCATGCAAAAAAAAAAAAAAAAATTAATTAATAAATGCCAGAGCCTACCACTTCCTTTTCAGACTTTCTCCATTGCTGCAGATGACTTCACTCGTTCATTAAGTGTTGATTCTTAGTTCTGAATCTGCAGGGTGTCATTTTCTTTCAAAGTTCTCACATTCTATGGGTACCTCATGGTGGAATATTTACCCCTGACTTTATACACTTATTATATGAAAAAAATCTCTTTATTGTTAGCCGTCTCCAGCCCACAGACCTGCAGTGATGGTTGCAGGGTTATAGGAAAGCCCACCATGCAGGCTGAGAAGAGATCCCTGGCCGTCTAAAATTATTTTTCTTTCAGTGGGTTTATTGTGCTATAATTCATTTATCATAAATTCATCCATTTAAAGTGTATATTCAGTGGCTTTTAGGATATTCACAGGGTTGTGGAGCCATAACCAAAATCAAATTTAGGGCATTTTAATTACCCCCTGTATTTGTTTGCAACCTGCTAGAATGTGGTATACCTGAACTGGAATGGCTTTTAAAATAAGGAATTTAATAAGTTACAAGTTTGCAATTCTAAGGAAGAGAAAGTGTCCTAATTAAGGCACCAGTAAGAGGTTACCTTCACTCAAGAAAGGCCGATGGGTCAGGAGCACCCTGTCAGCTGCCAAGCGTCTCCAAACGTCCCTGTCTCTGTTCTCCACATCTGGATCTCTGTTGGCTCTGAGGCTTCTGTCATTTGTGGTTCTCTCCAAAATGCTTCCTCTTTTAAAGGATTCCAGTAAACCAACCAAGACCCACCTGGAAAGGATGGAGTCACACATCTCTGTCTAATCAAAAGATCATACCCACAATTGGGTGTGGAGATAACCTAATCAAATGGATATAATCTAATTGGAATTTCCACTTTCAGTGTTGGGTCAGCATTAAAAAAAAATGGCTACTTCCACAAGATTGGATCAGGATTAAAACATGGCTTTTCTGGGGGATATAAGAGACTCAAACCAGCATACCCCCCTCAGCCATCACTTTCCAGGTGTCCCATTTGCCCCACACATGGGCACCCGAGAGTCTACTTTCTGTCTCTATAGGTTTGCCTGTTCTGGACATTTCATATAAGTGGAATCATATAGTATTTTGTCCTTTTGTGTCTGTCTTCTTGGCATGAGGTTTTCAGATTCATCCATGTTGTAGCATTTGTCAGTACTTCCTTCTTTTTATGGACGAATAATATTGTATTGATACACTACAATTTATTTATCCTTTTCACCACTTTAGGAACAATTGGGTTGTTTCTTCTTATTGGCTAATCATAAATAACGCTGCTGTGAACACTTGTTATGAAGTTTTTATGTGAACATATGTTGCCACTCCTCTTGGGCATATCCCTGGGACTGGAGTTGCTGGGTTCTAGGGCATTGGGTTTGCCAGGCTGCCATGGCATACGCCATACAAGGGTTTGGCTTTGCCACAGCAATTTATTGGCTCATGGTTTGGAAGACAAGGAATTAAAACTCATGGTATCAGCAACACCAGGATTTCTCCCCGAAATCTTGCATGTCCTCTGCTGGCTGGCGTCGCCCTTCGGCTTGAACGTCGGCCTCCCGTCTCCGGAGCCCTCGGTCTCCCCGTGGAGGCCACTGGTCCCTGGTGCTCTCTGTGGCGTCCCCGCATGAGGCCCGCAGGCTGCGTGTGCGGCCCAGTCTGACTTGGTGGGGCTTACCTGAAGGGAACAGCTTCCGATCAGTCCTGTCTGCAGTGAGTCCTGTTCACCCCAAAAGGAATGCAGATTAAAATTAAGAACGTGTCTTCTCAGGAGGTGCATAGTTCAGCTTCCCACATATGGCAGCCCTATGTTTAACACTTCCTTTTTTCCTGCTGTGTGTTTTTCTTTTAACTTATCATACAGTAAAACGGACTTTTTTTGAAAAGTGTTCATTTTTTAACTTTTATTTTTCGTGCTGAAGTACTTTCAAACTAACGGGACAGTTACAACAATAATACATGCCCCATACAGAGAACTCCAGCACCCCTACCCACCCCATACCCAGAGCCACCAATTTTAACATTTTGCCACAGTTGCTTTGTCATTCTGTCCATCCGTCCATCTATCTGTCTCTCGGCATCTCTATTCTCTATTTATCAATTCCTTTTCTGAACATTTGAGTGTAGGTTGCCTGCATTATGCTCCTTGCACACTTAATACTTCCATGTGCATGTCCTAAGAACAAGGATGTCACGTATGTATCCACCTTAAGTGCGTTCGTGGCAACCTGAGGCAGGAACAGCCTCACAGCCCTGGGAAGAGAAAGGAGTGAGTGTGGGGAGGCTGAAGCCGAGGCTGGAAGTTGGAGGAGGTGAGTGAGTGGGGGCAGGAGCTGAGCTTGTAGGTTGGAGGAGGTGAGTGGAGCCAGGAGCAGAGGCTTAGGTGGCTCCGCATGGAGCTGGTCTAATTTTTAGGGCATTCTGTTTGTGTTTGGGCACCAAGAGGAGCAAGGAGAGCCCTAGGGACCCCCAGGCCCCAGAAGCAAGACAAAGCAGGGTCCTTGGCTGCATTGGCCCCCGAGGTCACAGCCACGTGAGCCCCTGGCCCTCCTCGCTGAAGGGTGGCCCTCTGGTAGGGTCTTCTCGGCTGAGCCTCCATCTCACTCAGCCCTTTCCTGGGGCCTGGGGGCTCCTTTCTCTTTTCCTTCTTCCAGCCTCCAGGACCTCCAATGGCCCTGGCTCCCCTGCATCACCCCTCACCCATTCCCTGCCCTCCTGGTCAATAAGGAGAACCCCTCTCTCGGGGCCATGCCATCTGCCTTGCTGCCACGTTGCCCTGCCCCAAACCCACAGGTGTCCTGGGGAGGAGGTTTGACCCCTGTTCTCGACAGAGGGAGACAGATAGACAGACACAAGGTGAAAACCCACCCAAGGGGTTAACAACAGCCTGTTCTAGTCCTCTGTTACCTGGAGCTAAACCAGAGGAAGATTTTTCTTCCCTCAGGGAAACTACTGTCTCAAAATCCCTAATAAGAAGTTTCCTGGGGGTGGGCCACGGTGGCTCAGCAGGCAGAGTTCTCGCCTGCCCTGCCGGAGACCTGGGTTCGATTCCCGGTGCCTGCCCATGTTAAAGAAAAAAAAAAGTTTCCTGGATTAGAATGATTATGATGCAGGTCTCGCCCACCATTAGAAAGTTCGTAGGGTGTTAATTTCCCTTATGACCGGATTTTCAACAGGGTTCCCCAGGAAGAAACTGCCCCAAGAGCTTTCAAATGGGGAAATAGATCCATACCCCAAACAGCTCCCAGGCCACTGACCCCTGCTGAGCGCCTGTGTGTGACCAGCCCTCCAGGCCCTGCAGGCAGCATGGCAGTGTTTCGTGCTAGGTGGCAGCAGCCAGTAGACTAGCAAGCCTGGGCATTTAGCTAGCGATGCAAAAGGTACATCAAGATAACGCAGTAGAGAGGAACCTAGGGTGCAGGCTGTCCCAGCTGAGATCAAAGGATTGGGAGGAGGCAGCCTAGAGAAGATCTGGGAGAAGAATGTTCCACACCAAATACACAGGGTACAGAGCTTTGGCGTGTCAGCAGGGTATGTGTGTGTCTGCGTGATATCACATGAGTCTTGTCGCCATGGAAATGGGTTAGGATGTTTACTCTCAGGGTGAAAGGAAGCCATCGGAGGGTTTTAAGCCAGAAGTGATGCGAACTGATTTACATTTTGGACATCTCAAGCAAGAACCTGAGTTTGGGAGTTGATTCACAGCATTGCACTGAGTATGGATTAAACTGGACGCTAATTGGTTCCTTTAATCTTTTGTTTAAGAGAGAGAGCAGGCTCCTCCAATGTGACAGTGTCTCCATGTGCTTGGCCACAGGGCAGGCTGGGCCTTGCTGGCCGTTTGGGGAAAAGAGAAAAGAAGGCAGGAGTGGCAGGAGTGCTGGCCCCTGACTGGACATAACCCACAGTTGAAAACTCAGTTCCCACGGAGAGAGGGCTGCTGAGACCTCAGCGGCAAAAGGAGCCAATCACATTGTGTGTTCACTGACACCCAGCCTTTCGTAGATTTTATTTCAGTAAAGCTTGACAAATGCCTTGAGGTGGGTGCATCAGTTATCTGTTGCTGTGTAACAAATCACCCCGGAACATGGTGCTTAAAATGACCGAGCATTCTCTCACAGCTTGTTTCTCTCCATGAGCCAGGAATTCAGGGGCAGCTTAAGTGGGTGGTTCTCAACCGGGGTTTCCATGAGGATGCGTTGGACGTTGGTCAGGGCTGCAGACGGCTGGAGGGCTTGCCTGGGGTGGGAGGGCCACTTCCAGGAAGGCCTATGCCCAGGGCTGTCGGGTGCAGGCTTCAGCTCCGTAAGGTCAGGAATCCCTGAGACCACCCTTAGTTTCCATGATTTGCTGGAAAGACTCACTCACAGAACTCAGAAAGGCCATTACACTCATGGTTATGGTTTATTATGACAAAGGGAAGGGGACTCCAGGAAGATGGAGGAGTAGGGAGCACAGGGCTAACCCCTCTTCCCAAAACAAAACTGGTCAAGCAGAAATCATCTGAAACTTTTCTGGGGCTGCAGAGACCAGGGGGCTACTGGGCAGCATCCAGGAGACACCAGG